>DWPT01000570.1:0-23007 GCA_018251895.1 Agathymus mariae mariae
GGTAAGTAGGGGGTCTACCCAACACGGAAAAACATGGCAAGGGGTCTACGACACAAAAAAGTTTGGGGAACTCTGACATAGAAGAATGAAACATCGCAAGTAAATATTTGATACTTGTCACACTCGTATGAATATATGCTCGGCTGGAAATTGAACCCGGGACTATTTGTTCCTGCAAGATCACTGTATCGTGTATTTTTTAATTATATGTATGTACTAGCGGATTCGACAGACGTTATCCCGCACACACGTCCTTAATTCGAAAATTACCAGTGGAAAATTTCCATTTTCCAAAAAAACATTTTCCAGTTGTCGAAATTGTGAATCTAAACCGTTCTCAAATCCCCTTGAACACACACTAAAAATTTCATCAAAATCGGTCCAGTCGCTTAGGAGAAGTTCCGTGACATACACACGCTCACAAGAAATATATATATAAAGATGTTTCTCTATAAAGATATCTCTCTACACACCTACTAATTCTGTCATGAAGTATGTCACTAGGTATTAACAATATTAATCTAAAGTATCAGAGTTAGAACAAACTACTACAGGAGAGCAAGGATGTAATGGATGTGAAAATCTGCCCTATCCTAAATTACTCCAAACATTTTCATCGGATTTGGGTTACGGTTTCGGTTCTTTTTCGACGGATTTCGATGATTTTAGGTATATTTGTAAGACATGCTTCGTGTAGTATCTAGGATACTTTTAATGTAGGTATATTAAAGGTACATTAGTAGTATCTGTTGCCGCGGAATTTTGTTGGTAAGGCTTCATCATCGAGTCCAAACTCCCAAGTACCCTCTATTGAAGGTTTCAAGCCTCTGTACCATCTGGCGTTTTCAATTATCTAAACGGTACGGTTCGCCTATCCGGCCACCTAAAATGAATCGTAACTTTTACATGTTTTGGTTGTAATGTTGAAGTCAGCTAAGTGGGTTCACCTCTTCGTGTCCGGGAACCTGTCAATTACACCCACAGACAGCGATGGTCATTCACCAACAAATCTAACAGTATAAGCTTCACTTAAAAACCATTATGAGTTATACGAAGGTAGATATAATGAAAGCCATGTATTCATCAAGAGCTTCCGGCGTCCACTTACAGTGGAACAAGCAAGTTTATACAAACGGGAAAATAAAAAGTCGAAGACCTAACAAAACCAACAACGCGCTAACATGAAAAGTCTAAAAGAAACTGGTTTTAAAACGCATACCCTAACGGAACGCCGCGTCTCCCGCTTCGCACACATACGAAAAGTTCCCACGTACTTACGTCACACAATCACGACGACACGGCATCAGCTGGCAAAACTGTGTCACTAGCGGTTCATGCAACGGTACTTAGCGAAAAAAGTGGTGTCACTACTCAGCGCTAGATGGCGCTGCGCTACCGTAATGCACTTTTTACACAGCATTAGTACAAACTCTGCTTTCGATTGCACTCAATATAGGTCACAGATAATCACACTTAACTGGAGTGCCAGTAACTTTGATTTGTGTTTTATCGAGAGACATATACTACGATTAAGTACTTTATGTATATATTTCCATATACAGAAGTAAATAAACATGTACAGTTATCAGTTAAGATTCTGCCTATAAGAAGATATTAGTAGAAGTTTACGTCAGTAACCTATTACGATGAATGTTTATTTTAATTAGTGGACCTCAATTAAACTTAGGATACTAATAGTATTGATACACGAGTTGCTAAGAAAGGGTTTGTTTATGAATACCGTTCCAGCTGGTTCTTATATGTGCCAGACAGTCGCGCGTTTTTCTCAACAGATGGCATTAATTAACGGTAAACTTGTTTATGGTGTACATTATACCTATAACAAAATTACAATATTTTGGTTTATATATTCAATACAACATAGACTGCAATAGTCTCAATTTTAGTCTATTTCGCATCTACTACATTTATCAAGTACCATACCGGTACTTGGTATTATAATTGCGTTAATTTATACAAACATAATTAATTAGTTATCTATGGTCTCTATTGTAGAGAAGATAGATTAATAATTAATCGATTAAACTACGTTAACATGTTTCTGACAGATTCTCCTAACATTTTATTGGACAGTCATGCATAGGACAGCTTCGCAAAAATTGTAATAATTCAGTCAACATCTTAATCTTAGGAAAGAGATAATTAAGGTTTAGTGGGCCCTTTTTTCGTTTTGTTCTTAAGATATTTTTGAATTATTTGTTATAAGTTATAGTCATAAAAATTTTGTTACATTTACATTAATACCAAATATCATAAATATTTGTTTGAAATCATTTCAATGTAATTTAGTTTATTGACGATAAAGAGGCATAAACATATTTTTTGGAATATCTGTCTGTCTTTTTGTATAACTGTCTGTCTTGTCACGTACAACACTAAAACCACCGAATAGATTGAGATGACTCATGGAATATTTTAAAGTTATACCATGCGTTTAAATATACGATGCTTTTTATCCCGGGAATTAATCTATTCCCGGGAAATTTTCCAAAACAAGATGACATCATGTTAACAGTATATACATAAACGTGAGTGCGTTTGTTACTAATTTTTAAACTTCCTGTCCGGCTGTTTATAGACAATATATCTTTACATGACCATGACGATTGTTAAGTTCATAATTTTAAATTAACTCTTTATTTAAAAATCAACATATCAGTGAAATTGGAATTATCATTGAGCGCACTGCAAATATTAGTTGATATCCCTTTTGATACAAATAAACCAAGCAGGCGGCGGCTCGACATAAATAATTGATCAACTTTAAGCTTTAACCCACTTTCTGAGATAGTTAAAAATAGTGTATTCACGATGTCCCGGGGAAATCAATAGAGAATACAGATCATAGATTTGAATAAAAATAAATACGAGGAAATAACTTCGTTTATTCACAGATTAGGATTACCCATGTGCGGAATGCACTGTGAAACATTCCACTATATGCACACGACAAATGTGTCAAGGAACCACAAAACGTCCAAACACAACATCACAGAAAAAAGCTTGTTCTTTTAGATGATAACGAGGCCGCATAGACCCCTGCTACCTGAGACATACCTTTTCCAGTATTATCATACGTCCTACGATTAAAGTCGAAATGCACCCGAAAGACTACTTTCGTATTACAAATCTCTGTAAAATCCTTAGTTTCATTAAATAAAATACATAAACGTGTTTTTGTATTCCGATTAAAGATGGCGTTACTGATTCGTTATTAGACAGTTTTTTTGTGGATACCGTCTTTTAACACTTTATATCCAATCTCTTCGGTGAATGAATAGAATCTCATTTAGTCAACGTATTAAAAATTACAAAGCGATAGACGCACTACAGATTACATAAAACAGCGGTAGTATTGTTTTAAAGAACTCATGATGTCACAGTAAATTAACAACATCAGCACCGTATAGCACACCTGCCCTGAACTACCCTCAATGTACTACTCAATGTACTTTGGCACTAAATAAAATTCTGAATTGTAAAAAAAATGTGTTTATTTACTTTACAAAAACCAGTGAGCGTAATTTACGCATGCAATAAACGCTATGTGTTAGTTACAAACATTTAAAGGTATATAATCCTGCACACGTGCATTGTGATCGTGGATTGTTTCAAAGTAGATTAATATTAATTCAATAACAATAGATTGCCTCAAAGTAACGCCTATTCTAATAACTGTCAACAAAGAACTAAAATATATTATTTACGTTCAAATAGACATGGGTCGATTAGTCCCAGACTAGGCTAGAAATTCAACTAATCGATAAATAGTGTCAAGTAGTTGGCTGTTTTAATTGATCCATATTGTTCTGTGCTTGAAAATAGCGTAACAGAAATACAATCATGTTCTAATTTGATAATAACATATTATTGATGACTATTATTTAAACACAGCCTTACAGTTTTTTATTTAATCCAGGACTACGCCGTCCGTATTCCGTCCAAATCACCTTTGAAATTAAATCGGCTTTTTAGCAAACGATTAATCGCCCAAAGTCATAGTCGGCTCATCTCTAGTGATAATTATACATAATCAAGTGTTAATTATTATCATCATTATCACAAAAACGTCCCGTTGTTAACGACGTCATTTCGTTTGTCCTCATAAATCGAGACGTGTAAAAGCCTTGCAAGTTTAGTGTGGTAAATATATTTAGAGCAAAAATTTGTTAACCTTTCAATTGATTTTTCTACTAAGTAATAGATGGCGCTGTACGTTTAGCTTCTTCAAGCTCAAGTAAATTTTAACTTTGTTGAGTAAATTTTTCTTGTGTAGTTATTACAACATCATACAAAACCATAAGACCTATGTGGGAGTTTTTGTATTATCAGAGAAAGTCACGCCCCTCATTTACCGTGTAATATAAAAGCACCGCTGGCTCTAATTAGAGCAGTCGTCAAATCTATGATTTGCGTTAATTGCAAATTTCAGTAGATTTCATTGATATTCAACATTGGATCATCTATCTTTAAATATACTATTCAATTATTCATTTATTCATGGTAAAACGATTGAAAACTTCAATGCGACGATGCCTTAAATTTGTTTACTTTATTTAAACTAGAGTATTGCCCTTTCCTTGCTTCGGGGCAATTTTCATAGGCCCGTTTTTACCAGGAGATGTATAAATATATGTCTTAGCCGCAAAAAAAAGCAATTAGAACATCATTTACTAATCTCATTATCGAATCTCAATAATAAATTTATACCCTTTTTCAGAAAAAAATATTTTATATGGAAAAAAAATATTTTACGTTACCGCTTAATGTAAAATGTAAATTAATACTGACAATAATTCCGAAAAATATATATTCCTCTTTTTATTGAAGAAATCATGTCTACAGTAAAAAAATACACAATGTACAAGGCCCGTCACAGTTTTAGAAGCAATTTAATGAAACGCTTATACCTAACTATTTACATGTGAGGCCTCACACTACACAGCAATCAAATAGTTTCAAAGCACAGTTCAAGTTTTGTTGGCCTGCTAGTCGAGTAGACTGAAAATGAACAACAGAATATTAGCCCATCACAAATACCAAAAAATCGATCGACAGACGGCGTCACTACAGACAGGGATACCGTCAAGATAAATGTATCTAAAGAAAACCATTTAACTCATACACGAGCTGTTTTAGATTGTTTTTGACGCGTCATTGCAAAAAGCCTTTTGGATGTCACGCCTGACAGTGATGACTTTCAAGAATTGGTGGTTATTATACTGAGCAATATACTACCCTAATTATATCTATATTCGTTTAGGTCTAAAACGACCAAAAATAAACGATTTAAATGTTTCTTTCGGTTGCCCGGTGAATAAATGTTTTAGGTTTGTACATAAACACATTTTTCGTTTTACAGAGAAACGTATTTATGTCTTTCTTTCATTGTTCCCAATTAACCAAAACTATAACACTGTTATATATTTATTATCGACTCATCACTATTTTTTTTCAAACATGTTAATTTTTCTTTATGTAAACATCTTCGAATTCATAAATTTCACACATAAAGAATATGTATCAATTGAGAAATTAATCGATTTAGTAATTTAAAAAAGTACTTTATTTTATATAGAATTTTTAAACTCCTTTTTTAAAAAAATTACTCAAAGCTTTTTAGTATAATATTATAATTTTGAAACCTAAAAGCAACGAGTAACAAGAGTCTCAGTCCCAGATCACTCTTGCTCTTGTTTTACCAGCGTTAATGAGCTGCATTGTCAACCTCTAGACTCCATCGACAGATCTTCACGATATTTGTGACAAATCACGATATGTGTGATAATTATGGAAATCAATCCACAAATCATGCAAAAATTGGCAAACATACATTTTTATGTAAGGTTAAACGAATAACCAAATCCTTTTTTGAAATCGGTTACTGAGAGAAATTTCTGCTCCGTACTTGAACCCTGGACCCTTCGCTCGACACGCAAGGACTACTAATTGAATTAACGTCCTATACACCGCGTATTGGTCTATGTCATTGTTCAATGATCAAATTTTCCATTCAAATCGTTATCAAACAAAACTAAGATTGAAACTCATCCTCGGTCCGGAAATGACGTCAAGCCGAGCCCCTAGTATCGCTTCACTATATCCGAGTGTCGTTCGTGAATATATATAACTTCGAAATATACATATAACTCAACAATGTTGTTGTATAGCTCTCCCTCCGTTGGCGACGGGACTTCGCTCCCAACCTTCGAAACCATAGCCTGTCATGTTGGCCAGCGAAACTTACTTTAAACTTTTTCAATTCAAAATACAAATAACATTGTCAAGAAATCACGTTACAAGCGATTCCTTAATATGATTTAGTTAAGATGGCTTTAATTCATCACGTTTGTCATGGTAAACTTACTCAAAATACAAATACAAATATTGTTACATCACCCAGATAGTTACAAACGATTCCTTCTTCGTATTTGGGTAAGATTAATTCAACATCGAAGTTGTTATATAACCAATATTATATCGACTCCTTGTATACTTTTACCGTGGATAACTTTGAAGTATATGTAAATTTACATTTCCGCAATTAAGCTTACAACTGATACATTCTTGTGAATATCTAACATCCTTTATTGATTTTGAATAGGGCGTGGCGTTGTCGAATATGATCGATAAATTGCAACTGACACATTGTTATTCATGAGACCTACTTCCCTGATTAACGGTGAAGAAAACTGTTATGTATAAATAAGCTAAGCTATGATTTTAAACTAATGTCATCGCGGAATTTATATATTTTACTATGTAACGGGTACTCACGATACGTTTTGTTTATTGCCAATATTTCAACGCAGTTGCATGGATCGTGGTCACGAGTCGAAATATTGGAACTAAATAAAATGTATTTAGTATAAGTTTGTGTTCATCGTCATCATTACAAACGATGTTTTCCCACTGCTGGGTCTTATCTCACAATGAGAGGGGTAAGGCCATGGCCCATGCTGGCCAAGTGCGTTGTGTAAATTGTAAGCAGTTGATCTAGATGCACACAACTACGGACGCGGTCACACAGTCAGCTATTAGATGGCTAGTTTAAATTTAAAAGTGCTTTTCTATAATTACATATGTTTCAGCGAGCTGATTAAGTCCAAGGTTTCCCCCCTCTAAAACAAAACAAAAGATTCCTGTTGTGACGTTCGGAAAGCCGATTGAGGGTCCTCGGCTGGCTTGAGAGTAAGATAAAATAACAAAAAGATTTATTCCCTTATAGCACTTTCGTGTCGTAACTATAAAATTAGGAGTTCAGGAAGGTAACGAGTTACACATTTGTCATACTCACATAAAGGTTGTTGATGGAAAATAGAGAAAGCAAATCAAAGTCTAATCCACCTCATTTGACGAAGATAGAAAAAAGCGAACGGACGATTGAAAATCAGTAAAGATCTACTTGATTGTTCAAGTTAAATTCGTATCAAGAAGTAGTTGTAGTTCGTCCGTTGAGTGCAGTGGCTCGGAGTTACTGAACGAGGGGTCCTAGGTGCGATCGTTGGTTGGTCTTAACGTTGATTTTTGAGATGCGCTATTAGATCTATTCGCTTTTACATCTCACTTATATTCAAACAGACTAAGGCAAACAGAGAGTTTTAAGAAATCAATATTTTATGTATAAGAGTCTGACATTTTTGACATGTTTTACAAATACGATTATTTAGGTGTACGAAATTTCAATAAACATATTGATCATATGACAATGGTATTTCATTGTGAAATGGATCTCTGTCGAAACCATTTTTACACGACAATTTTTAGTCACAAATGTCACCTGAAACCTGATTACGTTTGATGGATTTCAAGTATATGTTATAAATAGACGCCCTCTGTGGTAACCGTGTACTATCGGTATAATGAATCTGTGCGCAGTTAGTAACTTTGAGACATGAAGAAATTTGCCCTTCGACGCCTGTTACGGAAGCAAACGTGTTACCAGTGAGAAATAATTGAAAAAGTTGGAGAATTAAGTACAAATGCGTTCAGTGCAAAATATACGGATTAGATAGGTAAGCGTTCACAAGATTCTGCATGAAAACCTTCGAGTGAAGTGAGTCGAATAGTTTCGCGTCGGATGTCGTGTCGCCTCATCTATGTTCAAAAGCACGCCACGTGGTATTCTGCTGTGAGATTATTGCAAAATTTGAAGCAGATTTGTCTCATTATATATACGGCATTATAACAGAAAGTCGACAGTATGGCTTTTACAAAATAAACCACCTTCTCCCGAACTAAAATGGCTGGGAAATATAGGATAGATTTTAAGGCAACTTTTTCATACTAACGGCTTATCTACGGTCTAATCCTTTACAGTTAAAATCTTCTCTAAAATGTTCACTGTTCTTACAAGCGTTCGAACACGGTACGCGAGGGACATTGCTTCATCATCGAAACGAACTCGCGTACTCCGCGTGAAAACGACGTATTTACTGGACAACGATTAAACTCTTGGATTATAATTATTATAAACATTATTTAGGGCCTTTTTTCTGATTATTAAAAAACGTCATAAATTTTAAAATATTTGCTCAAAGAGGCGCAGTCGTCACCGGTTCGAGCAGCATGAACAGATGAAGAAGTACAAAAGAAAAGGTGAACGAGATGGAAGGTAAAAATGGTATTGATAATTTGCTTTAGACACGTAACTTTATGTGAATGCTAGTGGAAATTACCTTGAAGAGAATTGACATTGAAAACTTTAACTATGTCACAATAAGACTAATCTGATAGAACTGAATAAGCTTATTTACAAAATACTTAAGTGACTTTGAATTTTGTCGTGTGGCTTTTGCGCCTGTCCAAGAGTCGCAAGGCATCTTAGCGTAGAGTTATGAGTGTAAGAAGTTTCGCTTGTTCATTTACAACAGACATGTAATACACCGTTGTATTGGGATCAAAGGTATACTATATTATGTCCCATAAAAGATACGAATATGCCAAGAATTGTCTAAATCTGTTAAGTGGCTTTAGTGTGATACATGCACAAACAGACAAACAAAAAGTCCAAAAATATCTTTCATATCTGCCATAAAATCAAGCAACATAAAAATTCAAAAAAAATATTGTATTTTCAAATTGATCGGTCCAACAGTTTCATCCTTTATGTAAACTCGGCGATGCTCTCAGGGCAATCAGACTAAAGATATCTCACATGGTAATAAGAAACATTCTCAGTTCCACATTCACTCCCCCGCACCAGGACTCGCTGCAAGTGTCATGAATATATATAAAGTTTAACATAATATACACTCTTATCCCAAGAACGAAAATGTATCTATTATACGTTTATCCCAACCGGGATATGTATATTTGGGATATTATGGATATGAAACTTCGGATCTGAATACAGATATGTGAATAATATGTTACCGGTTTCGGTTATGGATATGAAAAATTTCGGATTATCCGATTGTTTCTCACAATTTCAGTTATGGATTTTAGATGATTTAGTACTTGAAAAACAAATATAATATATGTATTATATATAATGTATTTACAAGATATTAATTTGAATTTCTTTGTAGGTGTTTATTTATTTATATAATAATTTACGCACACATGGAAACATTGTACAGATAAGAGACCAAGTAAGCATGGTACAGAGGCATTGCTTATGATATCTCTTTCAGCAGACCTGAGATTGTAGACCGGTATGTCTAGATGGTAGGAAGATTGTACACAAAATACAGAACGTTGGAACTACGTCACAATAATATATAAATACATGCATGAAAACAAGCATACGTAATACATACACAAATAAATACATATAAAAAACTAGGCGTTATTTGGTATATAATCGCAGAAACAGCATCCTTAAAAGTTTAATAATTAAAACCTTAGCCAAACGAGAGCGGTGCGTGTTTCATTTAGACTCTGCTCCTTGCAGAAATTATTCAAGACTTTTTTTATCTTATCCGGTTACCATTTAGGATATATTTTTATTTCGAATATCCGATAGTTTCGGCTACGGTTACGGAGCATCATGACATCCCTGATATGTACACTCGCCCGGATATTATTCACTCGACAGGATATCCATCAACTGATCTAAAGGACCATCATACTTTTGAACCCAGGGATGAACATATCGGCCACAGTGCGTAGAAAGCGCCGCGTCAATACATCTATTCAAAATCATTAAGTACCGTCTATGGAGGGTAACAAACGTCACTCACATACTAGTGATCTAGAGAGATAACAAAAACCTGATGAAAACAAACTAAAATTCCAAAAGCTATTGCCCCGAGACACGACCTAAAAATATCTAATTCAAATTTGAACCTAATACATCGATAATGCACTTTCCACTCTGGCACTCTTTATATTTAAATGCCCTAGATAAAATCCACAAATCGACACGGGATCATCAGAGCACCCTTTGTATAACATGCGGTGCAACGAACTGTAGTGATGACAATCTTTTAACTTAAACCAGACATTATGTCATCATTATATAATTAATTATCTGTCGCTTCGGTGAAGGAAAACATCGCGAGGAAGCCTGCACACCTGAGAGTTCCAGGTAATGTTCTTAAAGGTGTGTGAAGTCTGCCAACTCGCATTTGGCCAGCGTGGCAGACTATGGCCTTCGCTGTACTCATACGAAACTCGATGAAATTGTGTACTCTGGTTATAGCTGCTTGTGTCCTATTTATGTACGTCCACTTCATCACATTGAAAATCCTAGCAAAGGTGTGTGTGTTAGCGTTTAGTTGATTTAGTTACAGGCTTCAAAATCCTATTTCACCTTCTTAGTGGTGAATTTCTCAAATACATCTGGAGCTACACATATAAGGAAATTATTTACAAAAATCATATCTGTACGCGCACTGATATAGTTTTCCGCTGCCTTTCGGTCAGTCAGTAAATCCAGTCACTATCATACCTGATGCAGTTGTGGTCGCTGCAGTCGTTACAGAGACGGTGGTGGAAGTCTCCGTCGAGGTCATCTCTGTCCTCTCGATGATCCGATTAGGAAGAGTGCTCTCCGCCGGCTGCCCTTCCTCAACTTCAACCTCCTCCACCTGAGGACTCGCCGCAGCCGTCAAATCGTTCGCGACGATCACGTTGACGGTCGTCAGCGACTCCATGTCGGAGTTCTCGCCGGCGACCTGGGAATTGTCGATGTAGACCGCCGCCGACCGTGCCCCCAGCGTCTCCATCACGCTTTCGGCCAACGACCGCGTGGACATCTCGTCCATGTCGATGTCTTGTTTAATATCTATGATTATCTGGTGGCGCTTGGTGCCGCTGCCGGACGGTGTCGCTATCTGGTGCACGCTCACCTGAGCCTCCGCCGGCGCCCGGTGCTGGATCACCTGGGCCAGCTGGCCGTCGACGGTGTCCCTGTTCGCAGCCATTTCAGCCTTAACTCTCCACGACCCTCGATCAGACTTATAAAATCAGTCGAGATGTAATTATTGCACTGTTAACCTAATAAATAACCGGGATCTTTTACTAACTAATGAACACGGCTATCACATCACTGAGCTGAACACTAGTGGTACAGTCCTTGGGTTTTGTTTAGTTGGTGCAGCGCGGCTGCATCGAATTTGGGTCAGGGGTCAATATCCGGATGGTCGTTGTGCGCTTGGTTGTTGGCAGTGATGGCAGTGAGTGGCAGGGCTGGGCCGTCGTGGCTCACATGGTTCCTGTGTTTTGTTTGTGGGTGAGCACTAGAAACACATTGACACGGTGATCTATATTCGGGAGCGGTGAACGCGACGGCGTAGCCACGGGCCTACGAGCAGCTCTACGCCGACGCGCCGCGTAGGCCCGCCGTAGCGCTTCCGTGATACGATCTCGAGATATTTCCCGAGATTTCAGATTGTTTTGTATGTAACGATTATGGTATGTTATGATTTTCTTGCATTACATTGAACATATTATTTTTAAAGTAATCCGTTATGGATTACATATATTTGTTATGATATGGGTACACAGGACATAATTACTGTACGGTGAAATTTCGACCCAGTTGTATAAACCGTAGTCACGGTGAAACTGTGGTGCAATAAACTTACCTTGACTGGTGATAGATGACATTTGACACATATTTAGACGTGAACGTGATAAATGTCAACAACTGGGTTCAAAATCGACGTAAAGTACATATTGTGATTATTTCAGTAAAAAAAAAACTGAAAACTGAAATAGTTATTTTACAAATAATTTTATGATATGTCTTTTCTGTACTAACATAACAGCTTGTATATAATAATTTTCATACATTTTACAAATACATTTTATCGACATCAGATTTTATGTTTTATACCTACTACTATACCGCTAAAGCTATGGTAATAATTCACAAAGAAGCAAAACTATGTTTTAGTAAGGTATGGCAGTTTTTTTAATTACATCAGATTTCATTTGTAGACCGAATAACAGTAATGAGGTGTAATGAAGTCTGTATAAACAAATTACACTCTTAATAAATCACAATGAAATCGATCCACATTTCCACACAACACTATCTAGCATCACTTATTCGTTACTCAACTAAGTTACTAGTCTTACTGTTCTAAGTAACTGCACAATCACGACAATCCACCCTCGTCTTCAGACTCATCGCCGTGTGTCGCCTACCGTGTACGCCCTCCGCAATCGCTACACGTGCCTACGCATGCGCAATTCCCCACATCGTCCGTCTCGCACTAACTCGGTATATCCATCTCCACCTACACGCTTCGATCGTTTGGCTATGACGAAAAAGTATATAATCGAATTTATGTCAGTTACTAAATCATATATGTTAAGGTACTGTGACTAAATAATATAGAAAGATGATATATGTTTGTTTGGATACGAGTACGAGGTCCGCGACACCCCTACCACTCCTGGGTCGACCTGAACTCGAAATTAGGTCAGGGCTAGAGTGAAGATTTGTAACCTGGAAACGCTGTCTAGGCGTTACACGCGGCAGTTCATGCCTATCTTCGGAAAATACGTCGTTTTTTGAACAAAACTACGATTGATAGACAACCCATTTTTTCTTTGTAGCTTTTAAATTTTTTTTTTCACTAGCCATTACTTAGAACTTTGGTTGCGTAGGTTGACTCTTTGCGTGAGTAATTTAGAAAATTTTACAAACGGATTAGACAAATTTTGGATACCTCTTGGACAAGCAAGGTGGTTAGAATTAAATTTTTTGTACTCAAAAAAAATGGTGAGAATTATATTTTTCACCCACATTTTTACCACCATAAGATTTGTTTTCATAAAATCAGACAGCACTAGAAGATATTTACATACAGTTTATTTAGAATTAAATAAAAAGTGTTTAACTGTAATAAAAGCCGGTGTAAAGAGCACTTGTACTCAGTGCAAAAGCAAACAGACTACGTTTTCACTACGCAATCATTGATTAGCCAACGCATGGTTATCGCGAAGCTACTTGCTTCACGCAATATTGTTTTTAACGCGCTAAATTCGCTTACAAATGAATTCAATCTTGAATCTATCTCAAAAAAATATTGTTAAGTAGATTGATTCTCGCCAAAATAACATTCGATAGCCAAATCAAACGCCGCGTACAAAGGTTTTGAAACAAGATTAACAAATAAACAGCAATTTTTTTATCATAAATATTTGCGATAAAAGTCAATTTTGAAACTTCCGCAGATTTCAGTAATGGCTTTTTATTTTTCAATCAATTAAAAGCCGCCGTTGCGAGGGGTTGCAACGTCCCTTCCCGTTGCCATGGCAACGTGTTACGTCACATGATCCGAGCCTGGTTCTCGTCCCGGAACAAGCGATATAATTCAGATCTGTTCAGTAGACAAGACCCGTATTTATTTCAGTTGTTCGGCCGCAATCAGTGAAGTCATTTTGAAAAACAATTCAAATGGTATTATTGACTGCCGCTGACAAACATGGATATAGATCTGTTGGAGTCCAATTTAAAATCATATAGGTATTCTGTAAATACACTAATGCACGTCATTATTTGCTTGTACTACCGTTTTGAAACGAAAAAATCACCATACAGAAGCCTTACATCGCGCACGACTGACGTAGGGATCAGATTGGTTATAGAGCATAGCTTCTTGTAGCGGAAGGAGCCGTTTGCCATGGTCTAGTCTAGTTCACTACGGGCAATCTCTGTGGGTGGTGAAGGATGGATAGGGCTCTTTACATGTTGATAACAATATTACATTTGCAACGAATAATTACGAAAGTAAGGCCTCTATTTTTTCAAATAAATCTCAACTATACTTTGAAAGATCGGCTTAAAATAATTAAAGATGCATCTTAAAACTTCTTTATCTACGAAATACACATTCCTGTAAAACTGTCTGACAAACCGTTATCATGTTTCGCATTCCCGGGCATTACATTCAGTAGAATAACGAGTTTTACGTTGAGTTTCAAAATATAAATGCTTTGATGTAACTCAGATTTGAAATATATTCATAAATAGAGAAAATGTTCAAAGATGTAATACGCAACCAGTTACTATGACATATAATTGAGATTTCTGAAACGTCTGCTTGAGTTTTTTCGTTGGTATAATGTATTGTTTTCTTTGATTTTGATACAAACAAAGAACCTCGCTAGCCGCGCGGCCTTCAGTCCCTCCGCATAGCGAGCGTGTCTCCACAACGTACAAACAAATAGATGGATCTCGGAACATAACGTAACTCGTATTACATGGAAAATACAATCCTTACAATTAATTTGTCTTGAAGTCAATAACAGATTTTTTTATGTTAATAGCCGACTAACGAGTAGATGAATCATCTGATGGTAAGTGGACAGCAAGACAATGCGTTGATATATATACATATATATCACTGATGCATAGTCGTCCAAGGAATGAGAAGAAGGTAAAAAAGAAGGTGCTGGTTCTCAAGCCCCCAGCCGGAACACGACGAGTCGTTTGGCGGCTGACTCAAGCAGGAGGGTGGTACTTAGCCAGGCAGGCTTCACGGAAAGATAATAATACAATTAATATTATTAACGACTTAATAATAATATTGATAATATAATCTTCACGCAAAGCCCTACCACCAAGCAGGCTGGCTCCTGTCGCCTCTTACGACACCCTGTTCTGTCAGCATCGGATTGGGGGGGAGTATTCGAGGCCGCTCCAATACGGCCAAAATCAGTAATTATTTTATTTTAACTCTAATAGCGTCCAGTCATGTCCACGACAGCTGAATAGCTAATTGTTGTGGCTGTATCTATCTCCATCTCTATCTTCTGTCTCTCTCTTCCTGTGTGTGCGCGTTGTGTGTTTGCATGCGTGTGTGTGAATATCTTTAGAGCGACGGAAGAACTTTTAGTTTAGTTAGTCTAGTTCTATCACCGCATCGTCATCGTCAAGGATTTTGATTTTGAATTTATCCAACGTCGTCACGTGTATACTAAGATATAGAGGCAATCTTTTGAAAACCTACGCGTGTACTGACAAGCCTAAACTTCTATATTATTCAGTCTGCGTCCTATCGCCAAAACTAATGAAAATGAAATCTTTTCCATTGCAATAAGGCTCAATTTGTGATTCACGGGGGTAAAGTTCAAGGGCGCGGATTTCGTGCCCAATTAGATTATTTCATAGGGACAGTGGTAGTAGGGGTTTGTTTTGAAAGGTGGGAAAATAATTGTTCTCTTGGACTGAAACTGTGAAGCGTTTGCTAATTCAAGTGAAATGAATAGTTGTAAGCAACATTTACTTTTGGATTGAAGGGTATTCAATGACAGTGAAAAGTTTAACTCGAAGACCGTCATTGTTCAATACTTTAGTTTGTTTGAGCGTGACAACCTCAAAAACTACTGTATTAATATCTATGTTATAAACCGGTAGATGGAGCTGTATGTTGTTACCAAATTCTATATTCAAATATGTTGCATTACAACTCCCGTTGGTAGAAAAGTAGATAACGGTGTTCGCCTAATGCTGGAAGTCGATCATAAATGTGAAATAAAATTAAATTTTCAAATGTTTTTATTGCTAACACTAAAAAAGCTTTTGAAGAGTTACCAAACAGAACAAAAAAGAAATCGGTTGACAAACAAAGGAGGAAATGGTTCTGGTCTTACAGACAATGTTATTGTTCCTCATTTGTAAAAGAGGAAGTTTATTTATAAATTCTGAACTAGTGGTGTACTTCAAGCCACTAGCACCAGCCCATTGATTGCAGGATACGGAAAATGTCTCGTTTAGTAGAAAGCCTCGATCGTATTGCACCACCCTTTCAGCAATAGTGGAGTGGATATATATACATTCATTCTTCAAAAAAATCGATGTCAGGAACTTTTCTATCTATTGCTCCAAAATATCATCGAGTATGGAAAACTTACTACCATCGTTTTTTTTATCGATACTAATATTATAAAAAGAGACGAATTTCGTGAGTCTGTGTTTATTAGGAGTACAATTTTCGAAACCGCGGTTTTTATGTGAAAAATTATTGTGCCGTGTAAACGGCACAGTATTCCAGATGGGCATAGGCTATATATTTGACGACCTTCCACCTCAGTTGGTTGTGGCCCTGCCTGCCGAACGAAGGGTCCCGAATTAGATTCCCGGCCGGAGCAATTATTTATGTGACAAATAAATATTAGTTGTCGGATTATGTGTGTTTGTGGTGTTATATTCATGTATGTCCGTGTGACCTGTAGCACAGGGCGTTCCTTGCAATACACGTTTCTTCATCATGTGAAGGTAGCAAGCGATAGTCCAGGTTGCGGAAATACAATCAACCAAATACAAGAGGACGTTTTTAAGTTGATCAGGCGGAATGCAATAGAAGCGGAATGATATAATATTACAAAGTAAAAAAAAAACTCTTTAAGAGAAGAGTGAATAGGCTATTATAAGTTAATGCGTTCAACATCTTAGACTTCATCATCACTTACCATCAGGTGGGATTGTTGTCCAGTATTAACTTATTCTATGTAAAAAAAAAAAACAAAATTAATTTTCTTTTTCAATATATTCACCTGCAACCCTAGTACATTTGTCAGATCTATGAATTATCTTGTGAATATCTGAATGAAAAATGATTTATCCTTCTCCGAAGAGTAACGTTGAAACTGCTCCCTACACTTCTTCATCGGTAAAAAATTTCTTTCCTCATAGCTGTTTTACAAACCCTCGTATACAGTGATGGCCCTCTTTGTCCGTTATCACACGAAACATGAACTATGTAACTGAGAGTCACTTTTATATGACGATGTCTATCTATTTAAATACGATGAACTAAAAAACTGTACGGCTTTTCAAGCGGTATTTACCAACAGTCAAATGATTTACGGAAAAGGTTTCAGTGTATTATAAAAAACATTTAACTCCTGATGAACGGGTAACAATTGTTACAGGGATCTACATTAAAAATGTTTCTACCAACCACTAAATTACGATGTATCGCTTGGACTATCAAAGGCCTTAATTACGAGACGGAGGCCTAGTGTTGAAATATGCCGCTGTTTATCGTTAAATCATACTTTAAACGATTAAACATCACCACTGTTGTATCTTGGTTATAATTTTCCGTAATGTTTGACCTACATCGGACTCCGTTGGATCACTTATTGATTGACCGTGAAAAGGACCACCCAGGTCGCCTAACTATTTCCGGAGCTCGAACCCAGACTTAAGCACTCGATGTAATGCTGCTTTTAGATGAAAGATTCACTGTGTGCTTTTTGCATTTGGCGACGCTTCTGTGCGGATTATTTTAAACTATCGATTCGCCCTTGCTTCACTTCACACTTTTTTATTTATGGACTGATTGATATGAAACAAACTTTAAATATTAAGTGATTCTTACTGCAATACATTAATGAAAACCATAGCAGCAATATAAATTTGAACAAGTATTGTTTTGGGTTCAATTTGTTAATACATATTGACAGTTCTTTACATATATTCTTCATGTACAGAAAGCGACCCTTCGCTGAATCCTGAATATGATCATGAGCAAGTAGATTTTCATCCTTAATTTTGAGCTACCAAGGTCCAAGGTGACCTAGGTTAGTTTCAAGGTCGATCAATACCGTGACCTGCAATAGTTCTGTCTCATAGCGTTTACGTCTTTTATTGCGGCTTTTGTCCAATTTATTGCACATATATTTAAAATACAAAGCTCAATGTATAGCGTTCATTGTAAATTATCGCCATATACAACGACATTGAGTTGAGAAATATTACAATCCACAGCAATCTCATAGCTAGTGTTTTTTATACGTGAAGAAATCCTCATGGGATGTACTCCGTCGCGGGGGCAGCTGAGAGGATATGCCGGGCTCGCACCAGCTAAATCCCCACGGTGTTCCTCTGAACGCCTTTTGTCGGGCTGCTGGTACGCTCTCGCATTGTTACGCGGTCCCGACGGCGTTAGCTTTTGTACAGAGCCCGCCTCTGTGCGGGATGAAGCTGGAGCTGATTCATTCCTCCGTCTACGAGGAGCATACGTGCCCTCGTCGCAACCACAACGGTGGCAGTGATTGGTTAGCTCTCTTGTGGCTATTTGGCAAGGTACTTTCCGAAGCGTGCGCGTCCGGCGAGCAACTGTACGAGCCAGAAGATTAGTGCCCCGTGCCGCCTATCCATCCAGCCCTCTAGGACAGGACGGATTTTTATATAGGTACACTTTCTTATCGATTTAGATTTTGGTATGTCGGTATTACTACACGTTTATAACTAACCTAATCTAACCTAAACCACTGAACAGATTCAGATAATTCTTGCCATATTTGAAATTTATAATCAACATTTCAATCCATATTGTTCTACTGTTGGGCTCGGAGTCCCTTCTCAAGAAAAGGGATTAAAGCCATAGGCCGTCACGCTGGCCGAGTGCGAATCGGTAGACTTCACTTTTAAGTACTTTCAAGTGTGCAGGTTTCCTCACCACGTTTTTCTTCACCGAAACAAGTGATAATTAATTTAAACTCATATACTCATACCTTTCGAGTTCCTGCGAAATAATCCAAAAGAAGTGAGCGGTTAGCCCTTACTTGTAGGATAATACGTTTTTAAAGTTGTACATATCGTACGATTTTTGTAATTTAACCGATAATTAGACCCAATTACATTAATCACGGATACGGTAAGACTGAGAATCGTTACCCAAACCAATCAAAAATATTATAAGCTGATCTTTTGTGCAATTTATAAAACCCAATCTATACCTTCGATCTAGGCAACGACTAAATATATATATATATATATTTATATAGTAAAGTGTTAAAAGGAAGATTGACACCTTCATTCAATTATTGACCCCTTCATTCAATTATTGACACCCTCATTAAATTATTGACCCCTTCATTCAATTATTGACACCTTCATTCAACTATTAACCAAACACTGAATAGGATTTAAAAGTTGATATTGTAGTTTTTAAAACATTATTCTTGTTAATAATATATATAGGCTGTTTGTATTTAGCAAAATAGTACGTTTAGTAGTAGTATCGTAGCAACGTTCAATAGAAAATTGCTAAATGCACAGATTTAATAACTTGATACATGGAGAATTTATCGTAAACATTTGAGAATAATTAAGTTTACTGAGTGCCTACTTGAGCGTTCAGTAGCGATAAGTGAATGAGTAGCGGACACTTTGAGCTATAACGCTCAAACATGAAATATTCTAACAGTGTCCTATTAAAATGCACTCAAAGTCTAACATTACACTCAGAGGTACATTAGCCTCGCACGTGACCACAGAAATCCATGAACCTAATCCGTGGAAGTAACGTGCTAGCGCCATCTATTACGCGATAGCGGTATCAAATTGCAAATTGTAAAAGTAAAACTGCTGGAAGTCACGTGCGCCAACTAACGGGAAATAGCCAAACTTCGAGCATTGAACCCGCCAAACCCACGATGCGTTGCGCAATGTTACGGTGCTTTTAAATTTTATTGTAAAAGACGTGGCGCGAATTTAAAAAAACAACTGTTTTTTAAACAGGTTATGATTAGTATGTAGGCGACGTCTCAGTTCACAGTTAGCTAGGTACTAGGCTAGTTTATAACCTAGGGTATGTAGGTAACCTTTCACAAGGTCGTGGATGACTTTCTTTGTAGAATTAATTCTTGAGGAAGTTTCTGTGTCAGATTTGTTTACATAAGAATTTTTACGATATCTAAAAATATTAATCTTATTATATTGACTAATTATTATGCATTTCACTGCGCTCATCGTTTCAATTTTGGTTTAATACATTAAAATAAAATTTACAATAATCTATACAATCTTGCATATTTTCAATCATAGTAAAAATGCAGAGGAAAGATAGAAATCAGTGTAACGCCATCCATATTCTAGACACCAGATTATATTATTCGTCTAGTCACAAAAATTTTTGGCGCCAAAATATTCCCGCCTTTACACATCAAGATACCTTTGAGTCAAGATAACATCTACTCAGCCGATATCGATCCCATAATAATAGAATATTATTATTATTATATTAACGTGCTTGTTAATATAGCACAAATAATCACCAAATATTAATAAGATAGCTTTATACTACTAAGTTACCGTTATATATCTTAGCCGACACACTATATAACCAAAATTACTATAACATAGCGGGACAAATAGTATTTAAAAAAAAGTCAGCCACAAACCGGTAGAGGTTAATGCCCTCAATCGGCACGATTCTACTGTCTATAACCGATTCGCCATCAATAAAACATTGAAAGATTAATTCTAAAAAATCGCACGCTATTTTGAATTTGAACCACGCGTGAAATTTGAAAATGAATTAAGTTTTCAAGTTGCACTCTGAAGGAATTAAAAAAATTGTTAGTCTGATTGATTGAAAGGCTTTTATTCTACAATATAAATGGTTCCTATCACCTTTCTCTGTCGGACCTACCTTTATACGATTGTGGACCTTAGAGTTGAGTATATGGAAAAAACGTAATGTAACTTAACAAATAAATCATTTCTTTTTTTTTACATAAAAAAGTTAATTCTTGACAACAATCCCACCTGATGGTAAGTGGTGATGAAGTCTAAGATGTTGGACGCACTAAGTCATAAAAGTCAATTCTCCTCTTCAAGTAAATAGGCTCCTTTGTTACCCGTATTTTAGTACGCACATCTTTAATTACTGCCACCTGAAAATTTGTGATCACCGCAGCCAATGGATATTTGTAACGCCAGAGACCCGTTACCGAGAAGGTAGCGACGGACCTCGTCACGTAGGACCCTACGAGTATGTCAGGGCGCTATGGAAAGTTCGTTCGACTGTTCACACTGTTGTTGATAAAGAAGTGGCATGAAAACGGTACTGTACACGGTATATCCAGGTGGTATTGATAGAGCATGCTTTTCCACGTGCAATAAAGAAAATTAAGTGGAAATTGAAAAAAAATTGGATGCTAATAATATGCTTTAAGTTTAGCGACGCGTCAAAGCATAGCTTATAATATAGATGATATATTATAATAATATATATTATATATAATAATAATGATGAATAATATAATATAGATGAATATATTAATGACAAGGACGCCTGGGAATGAGTGTCGAAACCGGTTCCACAGAGATTAAATCTTACTTTGTAATTGTCATGTTGTTTTAAAATATGTGCTGATAGTTTATTTTTTTTTTATTTTGTTCTTTCTTCACCTCAGTGTTAAAACACCTTTTCGAAACGGTAGTAGAAGCGAAAAATGACACGCATAAGTGTATTTATAGAATACCTACATGATTAAATGAATTTTAATTATAGTTTATTACGATAGCTCTGTGATATAATCGATTAAGCCTGTTTTATTCCTTGGGATTTGAACAAAGTCACCAGATTGAAAATTACGGAAGTTGCAACGGGCGTATTATGAATTAACTCCGGAGCGTACGTTTTGAACACAATAACAAGGATACTATCAGACAGGTTTGGCTCTTGGAGGTCGGTGATGATTCCATGAGACACAACGATTAAGCTGAAATGGTACATCAGACACAAGCTTATCACACCGCGGGAATTTTAGTAGAGAAAAATTAAACCAAATACATAATTGAGTCGTCACCAAACTCGAGCCAAGCTTCGTATATACGAGTATGTAATAAAAAGATATTCCTAATTAATCTTTTATATTCTCAGAAGTTACTTCAATATGTAAGATGCCTGATATACAAGAATTTTAATTTTAAAAGCATTGCAACTCCTAAATTATTATTAAAGTTGTTAACTTTCTATGGTAAATTTCTAAACAACTTGCCATATTTAGAATTAGGGTCATTATCTAGGATTATTTCATTTCATAGTGGGAAATGGAATTAATTCCGAATAAGAAATATACTTACTATGGGTATAATTTTAAGAAGATATTAAATAAAATTTTAACATCGGGCTGTAGTTATTGTTATAAAAAAATAAGATTTTAAATCATACAACCAGAAAAACTTATGTCTAAATTAATGCGGGTGCTATTTCGAAACGTAAGGCGTAGTTTTACTGGAGCGGAACAAGGGCTGTTTCTAGATATGAATTTAAATAACTTATCATTTGATTAACAAATCCTAAGTCTAGAAATGATTAGAAATACTGTCTCGTGAACTCAAAGATTTAGCTACGTCGCGATGTACGTGATATGCAAATACAGAATTTAAAATAAACAAAATATTTGCTTCTTATCTCTCCATCACACACGCAAATGCAACGTTTGTCTGGAAACATTTGATTTATACATAAAATTAAATTTCTCTTTGTGTCTGTTAACTTTTTAGCTTAAAGGCTGAGTAATATGTATGCATATATGACACTGTATGAATAAGGAAAAGGAAAAAAGGAGAATGAGCAGAATCTTTTTTTTATGTTAATAGCCGACAAACGAGCAGACGAACCACCTGATTGTAAGTGGTCACCGCCGCCCATGGACATCAGCAGGACCAAAGGTATCACTGATGCGGTATCGGCCAGGAAATGATAAGAAGGTAAGAAAGAAAGCACTGGCTCTCAAGCCCCCAGCCGGAACACGACGAGTCGTTTGGCGGCTGACTTAAGC
>DWPT01000571.1:0-23005 GCA_018251895.1 Agathymus mariae mariae
ACAATCCGCAAGCACAATTTATGATGGTATATACTTCTATACATGCATAGAACCTCCTTCCCACCACAAAGGAAAACATGCAATTATGCTAAATAAAAGTATATACCAACATACATACTGTCACCAACACGTGCTTCTTCCGGAACGGACCATCATCAGGATGAGTAGACTCTACGTGTTAACTGCAAAGAATCGTTATATGCATGCATAGAAGTATATACCATAATACACCGCGCTTGCGGATTTTTGCAAAGTAAATTAATACTAATTTAATAATAATTGTATTTGTTTATTACGTGCGACGTGTTAAGCTATAGATGAATATATAAATGACAAGGACGCCTGAAAGTAACAGTACCGCAACCTATTCCAAACAGGTTGAAACTTTGTAATTGCCACATTTGTTTGAAATATGTGCTGATGAGTTTCATTCGTCGTTCGTTCACCTCGTTGTTAAAGAACATTTTCGAACCGGTAGTGCAAAAGTTTATTTACAAAATATCCATATGAGTTTGAATAATAGGCCCCATACAGGCTCCGTTTATTTATGGAGAGTGCGATGTCGGTTTACATCTAATGGATTAAATGATTATTTTTATATATCTATACTAATAATAAAATTGTAAGTGATAGCTTTCTGTACATGACGGATATATGAGAAAAAACTTTATTAGGGGATTTTATTAACGCAATAGAACCCAAACCAATAGTTGTTAGAATTGTTCTTGTTTGTCTGTGGGTTAATTCCCGCTAATCATAGAAACAGCTAAACCGATTTTTTCCGGTTTTCATTAATGTACCATAAAAAGCATCACTTAATACTTAAAGTTTGTTTAATTGCAATCCGTCCATAAATAAAAAAGTTATGAATAAATCCAGAAAAATGCAAGGTAGCTTTTCCGAAGCGAAGCGAGGGCATTTGCTAGTTTTTAATACATTCAAATTCAAAATCATCTAATCATGTAGGTATTCAGTAAATACACTTATGCACGTCATTTTTTGCTTCTGCTACCGTCTCAGAAAGGTGCTGTAACACTGAGGAGAAGAAACGGCGAAAGTATTCATTGAAACAATGAACGAAAAGAGCACAAGAATGTCCTCAATCAATTTAACCTTTAAATATTTTTATACTAACACAAACACTAAAATTGTCAAAATAAAAAAAACACACAATTCTTTAATATCTTGTATAATTTTTGGATTTTGTATTTTTTTTTTACATAATACTACTTGCCATTGTAACAATTATTGGCAACACGCGCTTGGCCAGTTGCAATCTCCTACGCCGCGCCGAGTCGTAGCTCACCGCTAATACCAATTCGAACCGTAGCACTTAGCTACAAGTGCTACATCACAGCGCGACAGCTCGTCTCGGTGTTACGCAACTTTAATTTCATTTTGTTCTCGCTCGAATTTCGCCGGATTTTAATTGAGTTTGTGCTCATAAACTCCGATAACGCCGCGCGGTTTGTTAGTTGCCTAAGCGGTGCTCTCTTTATGTACACATTAAGCGCTACACCCCGCCTACTCTGTCATTATTGGACAATAAAGTTATTAACAACGCTCCAGATGTAGGGTATGGCTTGCCAAATTGTTAACTCTCTTTAATTACGTTCGGCGCCGCGGTGCGATAAACTTATTTTTACGAGGCTCCCCTTAACATTATCGCTACCGTCGTTTTAATTATAAATTAAGTGAGATTTTAGCTTCGCTTTCATTCTTTCATACTTGAAAAAGAAAATTTTGAAACGCTCCTGAACTAATCTGCCACATTTTTTAAACAATTATTCTTGACATCAACAACTTAATAAGCGTTAACACTTTTGAATAATATTTATATATTTAGAATTCACCAAGGTTGCCACTTAGGTCCATCATTTTTGTTAATTAGTTTCGTACTGACATAGTTTAGTGTTTCGACAGTTTAAAAGTATATCTTTGCAAAATAGTACAAAAATATTTAAGTGCTCGACATTTCTCAAAACAAATTAATTTGCTAAAATATTTTTATAAAATATCAACATAAATATGTATTGGGTAATTTTCATATAAATATGTAAAGACAAAACCGATTAGTACCGTTTTCTTCTTCAACAAATTTTCTTTTTTTTTTTTTTTTGGTTTACGGAACTGAACGTTGTTGATAATGTTCAAATTTCAACAACTACGCGAATACCAGTGTATAAAAAAATATTATTATCATTTATGATCTGAAATGTATTTCATTAACAAAATCATGCATAACTCCATTATAATATCAACTCTAAGTAATTGCCAAGAATCAGTAAAAAACACTTCACTTATACACTACTATATCGCTCTCGCTTCGCTTCGTAAAAGGTGATGCTTTCGTTAACACCTGCTATGAAAACAACTAATACCCGTTTTCATCAGGGGTTTATAAATTTTTCTACCTTACTTTGAGGCAACTTAATTCGTCAACTCTGCGTCAATTTATAAAAAAACGCATGAAAATCTATATAATATTTTTTGAGATTATTTTATTGAAAAAGTTACAGTCACAAAAATATATAAAGCAAATATTGAAGTGATTTCTTGAACCTTAAATTATTCGTCTTTACATAAAACTTTTCCTAGGTACGACGCTATAAATGGAACTTCAACAAATGCCTTCGTATAATTATGGAAATTAGCGGCACAGTTACAAAGAAAAATTTTAGAACCTCTCCAGCTATTTCCCAAAAGTTACTTATTTTATCGTATAAAATGTCATGTAGACCATGAGAAATCTCGTTGAACAAACGATAGTTTACGCACCACCGTTTCTCTTGAATTCAGCTGCAAAAACTCCCACTCACTCTCACTTTCTGTACCACCGTAGAACTTTTTACGTTCATTTAAGTACGTATAATTAAATAAAACAAGCTAAAAATGTTTTCAAATACAAATGTACAATTCTATAAAAACAACAATAACAATCCCGTCTAATATTTTAAGCCACAGTCCAAAAATATGATATTTATTAGGCTACAGAAAACGCTTAATTGAAGAGGCGATTAAATCCAGCTAACCATGGCTACACGGGCAATCTTTAAGTATTACTAATGCCTTACGCGTCAGAGCATCAAAACCAATCAGGCATTTGTATCATGTTAAAAGTAGCGTAACCATTTTCACATAAAATAATTAGATGAAAGCTATGACTCACAAAAGCTAATAGATTGTCAATGCAATCGTGCAGGTCAACCTTGTTAACAATATCGGTAACCAGGGCCCATTACGGCACGAACTCAGGTCACGAACAACCATCGTAAACCCACAGCCTTTACGGCCGCGGGGACGGTCGCATCGTAAAATATCACCAATTTAGTTCACAGTTAGCAAGTGCTCACGAGGTTTTATATTGTCTGTGGTTCGGGAAACGCCCAAAAATTTATGCAATTGGTTTTTTTTTACTATAAACTTTATACTTTACACAAGATAAATTATAACGATACTTTTAAAACATTTATCATCTACAAATAAAACAAAAATCATTCTAAAACAGGCAAATTAAACTTAACTGTAATTTTAATACTGTATTTAGAATGTCTATAAAAAAGGTTCACTAGAAAATTCATCGAATAAGAGATATTAAATGTAGTTTAAGAATTTCAGAGTAAAAACCCTACAGTTGGTATAAAACTATAGATTAAGTAATAAAGTCATCAATGTTATGTTTATTCCAACGCAATGTGGTATAAAATATAGACTGTTTAACAAATTGCACAGGCTTCATAGAACTATCAACAAAATTTGAGTAATATAAAAAACCGACTAAAATGTAATTTGAAATTGATATCGCGTTGCGGATTCCACGGCTGTGAAAAAAAGGAATGATGTTCGAAGTTTGTAACTCAGTATACATATAACTATACAGGCTGATGTGGGGTTGTAGGGATGTGAATATTCTGTAATCCGTATTTTGGCTGTATTGGGGCGGCCTAGAATATTCCCCCCGGTCCCATGCTGGCAGAACAGGGTGTCGTAAGACGCGACAGAAGCCAGCCTGCTTGGTGGTAGGGCTTTGCGTAAAGATTATCTTATCAATATTATTATTTAATCGTTAATATTATTATTATCTTTCTTTGAGAGCCAGTACTTCCTTTCTGACCTTCTTCTCATTTCCTGGCCGACAATGCATTAATGATACCTTTGGTCTTGCTGAAGTCCGTGGGCGACGATGACCACTTACCATTAGGTGGCTCGTCTGCTCGTTTGTTGGCTATTATATTTCAAAAAATCCGTAACTTTGATACGCGCAACATAATCGCTGGTAGGCAAAGCGAGCGCCTACAATTATTATTGTCCTTTGTGAAGGAAAATGAATGTGGAACGGGGTTACAGGAAAATGTGTGTTACCTACGCATGAGACATACGGATGTCAAGAACCGATTGATGTATGAAGCAAATTATATTTGTCGGAGACAATCAAGAGGTCGCTAAACGGAACGCGGCACGTGGCCCGAGTGATGGCAGGACCGTCGCTTATGACTCGCATTAGGCAATTTGCTCTTCAACGAAGCTTAGCTAAGTTACGGGGGCTATGACCAGCCTCACTCGTGTATCAACCTGGCTGGACACTAGAACCTCTCTGCTAGCAAGTAATACTCGTTATGTTATTTTAACAATAACTGCCAACATAGCAGAGATTTCTGGTGAAAACGTTACTTTGAGGGTAGTACCCAATTATCCGCTTGCGAAAATTGTCTGATCACGGGGGTTGCAATGTTGTTTACATCTGACATATTTACTTTCTAAAACCCATGTAAGTAACCCACTTAACTTATATAGCCATCGGTATGGGATCCAGCCACTTCGTCCAAGCCGAACTCACCTGTTCACAGTGCTCTTTGCTGAATAACTAACGATACTATTGCTCTTAGAGGTGGTTGAAGCCTGTACCACCGAGTACCTGTTTAGTTGCCTGGTTACCTAAAATTTTAATTCTAGAATCAACTGGGTAATGTTATAGCGTGTTTCAATTGCTGGATAAAGAGATAATTTACCTTTGGTGTTGCGGATGTCCACGAGCACCAATGATCACTTTATCAGACGGTTATTCTGCTCATGCCTTAATTCCTTTATCAGTTAGGAAGATATAAAAAAATCTTGTTTCTTCTTCATCTCTAGGTTACTATTCTAGTTATCTAACATTCAATAATTATTACATTACAAATCCAATTTACTTGTTTATTTTAATTCACTTTGTAATTCGACCTATGCGGTTAATTTTATCATATTGTAATGTACATATTCGATAATATTTCTATTATATTTGAACCGTATCTCATTTATGTGACAATACATTAACGAACTAACTACAATCCAAAATGCAGATGAAATCTAGTAAAGAACCGTTAGCGGAAACAACTTCCCAGCCATTTAATTGCGAGTTGAAAAGTATTCAGTCTTCATTTAGAGTACAAAACTGGAAAGCGTTAAGTTGTTCAGTGTAAATAGAGAAATGAACTTGGACCTCAACTGGCATGGGCGCGTCTTTGGCTCCATTAAATTAATACATCTTAAAAGATTTTGTATTTAGTATCAGCGGCATTAAAACAAGTCATAAATAGAGAAAACAGTGCATGGGGATTTTCATTTTACAGGTAACATGGAAATACGCAGTTAGGTCTTCTAGGGCAGAACCTGAAAGCAAAGCTTGATTAGTGCTTAGTAGACAAGGTTATTTTTTACACAACCACTTACTAATAACTATAAAGAAAAACTCCTAAATTATTATTTAATATCAATATTATGATATTTATCATTTGGAAATAATTTATCAAGGATATTATTAAATGACTTGGAACATGTTGGCAATACTTATAGATTTTATGTATCAAACACGCAAAGTCGAAGAATTGAATATGTGGAGTGGTAAAATTGAAATCTCATTGGGCGGGACAAGGGCCCGCGATTGCGACGTGATTCGCGGTATTTTATTGCCACCGTACCTTATCTTCGGTCCATATTTCGAAGACTCCGACGTGACACGGGGCTTTTGCAAATCACTCTTTGTCTTCACGAGCATATTCTACATGTGATATTGTTATTTACTGATTTTTGTCGTAGAACTTTTTATTTGCTGTTTGATAGAGAAATTTTACGCACATATTCTATTGTAGTTAAGGCCGAATACATCACTTAAGGATAGATTAATGTGTTTTTGAATAATTTTTCTTTCTGATATCAATGTCATAACCAGTGCAGTGAAAACGAGGATATAAGTAGATTTGATAAACTACCTAAGTCAGAAAACCTAATGAGATATTAGATTGCAAGTTCCTCTGTCAAGCGTTAAATAATTTATTTAGATTACTCAAAATTTACTTTGTCGGTTGAAGAAAACTTTTCAGAAAATTAAGGCGAAGCTAATCCTTTGCTTCTTAAATATCGGCAAAATCTGATTCATCTTACAAACTTCTATAAATTATTCTCATCACACTAAACTTTTAAATAAAGCTAAAATTGCAACATCTTATATAATATTTCGTATAACTCTTCGTAAGTAGGATAACAAGTTGTGAGCCCGCTGCAACTCTAAAATTTGATATTACCCTTACGCATCTTAAATTACAATCACACATGTATTCAAAATTATGTCTTAATTACAATAACACACTCAACTTAAACGTTCTACGAGGTGAGCTTACCTCTCTTATATAGAGTTGTAGAGGACTCTATAACAACTTCTACGCAACCTTTTATGCTTTTTCCGCGAGCTTCAAGTGCAAAATACATTACAGAATTAAATTGCAAAGGAACGTACGAAAATCTGGGGAGACATTTACGAATGAAACGTTAAACGGAGCGTATTTAGTTAAGATCAGGTTTCACTAATGTAGTTTTTAATCTTTTAAGTACAGCCTCCAAAATATAGAATTGTATATAGATAGGGAAGACAGGAGATAGTTGCAATATCGAGTCGTTGGTTTTGTTGTGAAAAAAAAAATTATAATACAACAACTTAGATGTACAATAAATATTTTTAGGAGATAAAAAGATTTACGCGAAAAAATACTAACAATCGCAACATTTCCATTTACTACGGAATTGAAATTATTATTAAATGATAGCATGAATAATATACAACCTCGTAAAACAGCTCACCACACTTCACATCTGAGTACAAACTGTCCGTGGTTGTCTCTATATGCCTATTTATAGGTACTGCCCCTCCACACTCCTCTGGTCTTTAAAAGCTGCTAACATTATATATTTTGTTACACATATGGTATACTATTATCACGAAACAAGTGTTTTGATAACGGAATATCGTAAATTATTTCAAATTCGTTTGAAAGTATAAAACGTTTTCGGATTAGCGTAGATTAGAGATTTGATTATTAGATTACGCGGATTAAAAATAAAAGTTTTATTAAGAGTGTATCTTTTGTAATAAATTAACATGTTTTCAAGTAGAAAATCTGATAATTAAAACAATAAAAGTGTAAATATGAAATTCCTTAAATCACTACTAAAAATAATACCGAGTACAGTTGCCAATGTAATGAATAAATTTGCCCCACCTAATTACTTAAGAATAACATAGCTACCACCTTACCTACGTACCATCGAAACCTTACCATAGCTTACTTCACCAGCGCGTGCTTCCACCATGTTATCACTGATAGCCACTGCTTCCTTCCTGACGCACTATTATTTTAGATAACATTGGAATTCAGTTCCTACTTAGATGTTTATTTTTATTAATTAAATCAAATTAAAGAACTAGAATTTGAAAAATTGTATTATCAAAACATAAAGTTTCATCCACTTCAAGCTTAAAAAATGTATTTGAACTCGAGTGGATGACAAAAAAAAAGTATTTTATTACGAATTTAAATTTGAATAACACATAAATATACACATAGGAAGAGTGTAACCTAATAGTGGACATTTAAAAAGATAAAAATAAACTAGCTTATGCTTACACAGATACCTAAATAATCTTAGGTTGCATTGCCAAAATAAGTCATTCTCGTAATTTAATGTACTAATTACTATAGCGCAACACAAGCCGCAGCACACCGCGAGGGGCGCGGTTTGATTTGCGGAACGCTCGACACGTGACGCCACTGACAGCTGCGGATTGCTCGCTCCGTGACACACGCAATTTACAATTCAGTGTCAAGATGCGCTGTAACCACAGTTTCGCACATGAATATCTACTTCATTAAAATTGTTATTTCATGTTAACAACATTAAATCGATAACAATTAACCTTATCGCAGACTGCATATAATAATGCTATGGATATAATATCAATAACATCTATGTTGCTCAAATTTAGACCAAAATCAAATTTTACTATACAACAACTACATATAACAGTTATTTTTACATTTAATGTAAAATTCTTAAAAAATATTTGAACATTATTGTTATTGTCTCGGGAAAATTTCAAATCATTAAATACATAATTGGCGTAGTTATTCATGCGTATAACAACTCGGTTGATTAGCGGGACATTGAATACGTGACACCAAAAGTAACTGTCGAATACTTGTTCCGTGACAAACACGTTCTGCATTTCCTTTTCATGAAACTCTGCATAAATAAGATTCAAACTGAACTATGATCTCGTAGCTCAGTTGGTCCCTGCTGACCGAAAGATTCCGGGTTCGATTTCCTGTCGGGGCAGACATCTATCTATTCACCAGATAAATGTTTATTTCAGGGATTTGTGATTTCATATTTGTGTACGACCATGCCATTCGCAACATAGAAGATCACTGTGTTGAGTTCAGTGTGTGTATGTTTATTTAATACATTAATGTGAAGAGCTTGTAACTCAGTAATGACCCTGCTTGTAAAATGAATTAATCCACCGTGTTAGATCCAATATACGCAGATATTACAAACGTTTGATTTTAGATTTCGATTATTTCTGATGTTGCGTAGTTTATACGTTACATAAAATTTTAACTGATCTATTTCTTTCTGTCTGTACATGAAAGATATATAGTAAAAACTATTGTTAGGGGCCTTTAAGAGAGCAGTGGAATCCAAAACATTTTAACACTCCCAAACGTTTACACACTCACACCCCCGCACTAGAAATCTTTGTGTTGCAGGTGGCATGAACATACACAAATATGACATTAAAAACATCTATGATCCGAAGATAAACATTTATCTGTCACATAAATGGAATTGAACCCGAGACTCCTCGCTCGGCAAGCAGGGGCACTACCAACCGGGCTCTGGGGTCGGTAACCTGGAACGCCACGAACGGCAATAATTGTTAGAATTAATTCTGTTATCTCAGAAACGACTTAACCGATTTCATTATGGTATACACTCATGTATTGCAGGAAGCACTTTTAAATATTTATAGTTAGTTTAAATGCGATCCGTCTATAAATAAAAAAATTATAGATGAATAAATTAGAAATCTATTTCATAGAACGAGAAAACCCCAGTCCTAACACAATGCAGGTGCTGATTCGAAGCGTATGCCGTGGATTATCCGAAGCGAAGCGTTTACGGTTTGCTACTTTAATAATAAGTTTATAAAGTGTAACAATTTACAATAATACATACACAAACATATTCAGCGATCTCACCACAAAATTCTTATCACATGCGACAGTACACCGAGACAATAATTGATATAGGGTACTTCCCTAATTATAAGAAGGATCCCATTTCAAATTGCTTCCGTATGGTATCGGCAAAGGGCAAACACGGGTATGGCCTGGTAGCATATTTTCCCGTGCGATCCCATTTCGTCCTCGTTACATTAAGCTTCGCCCGGAGCGAGGGAGGTGTTCAACTATGTGGAAAAAAGAATTCCCCTGCTTTGTACTCCAATTCAACGCTCCTGAGATATGAAAAACGAATTTAATTAAGTCTCGCATCGCCCAAACTCAACGACGAAATTAGCAAAGCTCGGATCCCTTTCGCGTCCGTACGACTGTTTACTCTATATATATAATCGAATTTAAACAGGCGCGATTCGATCAAGTGAAATGTTAGCCGATGAAATACAACAATATTGCCTGTTATTCAAGTTCGTTTTATTTTGTTGTGAACATAATTTCCATTTAAAATCAATCAATCTTGTTACATTACCATCCGATTAGATGTTTATTGTAACATTGAATCGTAACATAATTACAAATCAAGTACGTTTGTTTTTTTATATTATAGTATAGTATATTATAGTATACTATTATGTATATATTATTAATATAAAATTGAATAGTTAAAATAACTCGCTATCGGAATATCTACTATTTAATGTTGGTTTTAACTGCAGCATACTTACAGTGACAACCGCGTAACACTTTGTTCCGTAACATTTGGTATTCGGGCTTCGTAGACACGAATCTGTGCATAGAAATAATTTGTCTGTATGAATGAAATATCTACAGAACTTTCCCTGCCTTGAGCTCATCTACCTGACGACCCTGTAACCCAGTTGGTTGTGAACCGCTCTGCCGAACGAGGTGACGCAGGTTTTCTTCTCTGCTGGTACACACATTTATATGACCAGTAAATGTTTGTTCTCAGATCATGGGTGGGTGAAATTATAAGCGTTTATTTTTTGTTCTCCATTCTTCTCTCTAACATACTTAGTAGTATACATAACAGGAAAATGGCCAGTACAGAAGATAAACAACGTGTTTTTCCTATAATTAGAAATAAAAAGGAATGTTAACAGGTATTAACTATCATATCCTCTACAGAAACTAAACCTTCTATAAAATGTAACTTGTGCGTTAATGTAAGTCATTGTATAGCATTCACAATATTTCGAACATCACATCCAATCGCTCAGTAGCAAAGTAAAAGATAGTCCCACTTACGTAGATAATAACACACTTACAGCTAATGAAGCTAAAGATTGCGAGTCAAGGCATTCTTCAAAGTAATTGCAACTCATCTTCATAGCGGATCTACTCAGGCTTGTCATAATGAGTACCTTACTTAAGCGATTAATAGAAAAACCCTCTGAAGAACAATAGGCTCCATCGAATTACAGCAATAGTACTTGAACGCTACTATTCCTTCATAGTATTATCAGAAGCTATTACTGTCTTTAACGAAAATAACTACATTAATATATGTAAAACGTTATCAAAATAATTTTAAACTTATATCATCGCGAGCATTACACATTTAAACTGATCGTGAGTACTTATTACAGTTAAAACATTGGCAACTTATAAAAGGCCTAAAATATACCCAAAGAATAATATACCAAATGTAAAATAAACTAAATATGTAAAGATCAGAAATAAAAAAAAGCTTACCGCAAAAGATTATCTTTCTTATTGCAATAGCCGATAAGCGAACAGCCAGGCCGCGTAATGATTAGAGACATTGATCACATCAGGCATACCAACGATGCGTTTCCGTCCAAGACGGAATCTGGTTATAATCTCGCTCTTCAATACTGCAACCGAAACAGATATCATTTTTACGGCCCATTAAAGAGACAGGGTTTAGATCAAATCAGTTGGATCAATTAGAATCAAATAGATCAATCAAATCCTAAATAAGAGCAATGGAGCCATGATCCTGAACACTAACAGACTCACAGAACAAAGAGAAATCAAAATCACCAAACACAATAAAACAATTCGACTATTACTAAAATATCACTTCAAATCCCCAGACAGAATCAGTTATCCAACAATAGCAAGGTCGTATTTCAAACAAAGATAACGACTCCGTTGCATTTCTCTCCAAGTTGAACAACTTACCGATTCCCGACTAAATAATTTCTGTGTCCCGTCGCAGACGCGGGGACGATTTATTAACTGTCATTACCGCAGCAATATAGCGGTAATGACGCGATCCCCGTGGAAACAGGGAATTATTCAAACGCCTTCAACGTAACAAGCAGTGCCTTCGGGAGTTCGGACTAGATAAGTTACCAAGACAATAAACAAATGCTAGCTTGTCGTATAATAATATAACGCAAATGACGGCTCGTGACGCAGTTATGATAAGCGATGGAAATTTACATAAAGACCCATATAAGATCATGTGCGTTATCATAGTTCATTATCAAAACGTTCCGTGGCCGTGGTTTACACTTTCAAAACTTATTGTTACCAATATTATTGTATAGGCAAGCACTAGCTGCCTCGTAACAGCCGTATTTATGGCACGAGTGAGTTCGTATTACAGATACATAATAATGAAACCGGAGGAACCTCTACGACTTGAACAGGTTTCCTTACCGTTAATATATGGAGAAATATTTTCCGTTGTAACAGAATAGTTTCGGAGAAAATAACCTGTGGAAGGTACGCCGATGATATAGACCGACAAAGACTCAAGTAATATTATTCTTAAATTAATGTTCATGAATCCGATATGCGGAATCCTGTTAAAACACAAATCTTAATGCATCAACGCCATCTCGTAGCGGCAGCACCAAATTGATTTCAATGCGTAAATTGAAAACCTACTGATAATTGAATGTTTCTTTATTCCAATAGCATTAACTTAAAAAATTCTAATTTAAAACCTCTTCCCAATTTTCGATCTATGTACCTCGCCTCTTACTGTAGACATTACAAATTCAATTAAAACCAGCGTCATCGGGGTTGGGTAAAAATAACCCAACACATTAATTATTTGCTTGTTATATTGTGATTGCGCATGTGACGTTGCTGCTCTTCTCAGTAGCTGCGGTTTCTGAACTGATCTAAGGGCTGTTGGTAATCAAGCTGTAAACAAAGATCGCAAAACTTTTAGCTCTGAATGTATTTATAACGATGAGTGTGATGAGAAACATGATACATTTTATATACATGTTTCATAGACATGTTTGTTAAGTTTATAAAAGCACCATTAAAACCAAATGACTCGTAATTATTAATGAGTAAAGTGTGATTAGACTAAGGAATGTAAATATTTTTGATTGTTTACATGTTTTTTTATTCTTTATTAAACATGATTAAAAGTTTATATTACTATTAACTACGTCTTGTATTTTCCAAACGATTACACAATAAAATTGTTCCTTAAAGATTATATATATTTTTTTTATAAAAGTAATGAAATATCTTGAGATAAAACTATGGGTTATGTTAACCAATTGACTTTTTTTACCCTGCTGACGCCGGATTAAACATTAAACGCCAATGTCACGTGATAACGCTTCGTAAGAAGCTATTTAAACGACCACTTCCTCAAACAAATAACGCGATACCGGCCATGAGCCCCTCGAGTGATTCGCACTCAGTGCTGATTAATTCACGCTTCGAAACCGTCGCGTCATAGTGATACAGCAATGAAACGCAAGTTTATAAGCTAAGTCACCCTATTTGAGTCGATCGCTTCACGATGTATTAATACTGATTACCCGCGATTGGGCACGGCTGGTTTTCACGCTATTGCCACAATCCGTACGTGTCAATAATATTAAGATAAACTTAACTTCTCACTTTACGAATATTTTCAAGAATTTGCAGAATTACTAGTATTCGTTAAATTTTTGATTTAATTTGCGTTGTGATTTTTCTATCCAGATGTTAAATATAAAATTATGCAATATACCTAATATTTATTCTTCGTATTCCCACCGTCTCTAAAGTACATTATTCAATGACGTAAAATGAACGCAGCGAAATATAGCGCAGGTCTTTATAACATATTACTAGATACAATGAACACTAAACAGTGAAATTATTTAAATTTTAATTCGTAATCATAAAAACGAGATTGGACTTGATACACTTGGATGCAACCCTCTACTGGAGCAACGCGATAGACCTCCAGGGCTCTACAGTTACAAAGAAATTCTAACACATACTTTGCAATGAATCACTATTCTGTTGAAGCTATGTGCTACATGGATATAGTTGTGAGTCAAATATGTCGTATCACGAAATGAAAGCAATAAACTCCAAGACTTCAAGAATTATAATTTGAAACGGTAAAGTGACTGGAAATTCACGTAACCTGAAAAATAAAGCTGCAAGTTTTAGACACATCACTTCGCACTGAAATAATTTGAACTTTCATTGTTCACGAAGATTTTCCTTGGAACACTTTTCGTTTTATCGTCGAAAACAATTCAAATTTCACTAGATTCTTCATGGTAAAGAGAAATTGTTATGTAATCGGACCGTAGGTTGCTTCATTCGATTTCGAATCTAAATCAACATCCCCTATTCCCGGTATGTACCACTAGCCAACAATAATTGCACTCATCTCTGCATTTGGATATTGCGAAATTTAATCCCGACGATACACATGGATGTTGGCAAAGTTTTTACAAACTTGACTAACTTCCACTTTAATTCTAAAATAAACTGTAGAATATTTTTATGGTGTTCTAATCGCAGTGTTGGGGAATCGAATAAAACATGAGGTATTAGTTTCCCTTTTGTGACATATCGATAACGCTTTTGTTAATATCGATTTTTGATTAAGTGGCTCATTTTACTTTTTAGCTACCTCACTAACAATGCCATCGGTTACATTAAATATTTCACGATTGATTCTAGGAGGAGTCGAGATTACACATGATGGACATTCTCTGAAGCGAGAAAGTTATCCAGATTCTTATTTGATCTTTGGTGTCAGTGCACCTTAATGTGAACATCTTTATTATGCACGAAGGTGACAGAGCGAGCGGTTTAATATAAGAACAACGTCTAGAGAAAATTATAACTTATGAATTGTTGAAGAGCTCGCTGTACCAGCGCCCAATCGTAAATTAGTTTGAAACGTGAACCACGATTCTAGTCTAGTATAATAAGAATATTATTTAACCTAAAAAAATAATCAGTTTTTAACACACTTGATAAATATATTTGTAATTACAAAGTGCTAGTTACTGACAATTTCGCTTCGAGAAAGATGATCATACCATTAACAAGTATTAATTATATATTTTTTTGTTTACTCCAAATACTTAAACATTTAAATAAATAGATTCCCGAGGAAGGTCCTGTTTTATTCTATCTAACCTTTAAAAAAATACTGCACAGCTTTTATACAGTTTTTACGAAATATATATTACAAATTACTTATCGGATTCCGCGTTGAGATTATAATAATATTAAGTATAATGGTAATATAACTGCAATAAATGTTTAAATTAACTATTGAAATGATCTGAATGCGAAATTAGCAGTGATTTAATTTGTGAGATTACAGAATTATCCCATTTATAAACGCTCATTAACGCACACTTATGTACTATGAAATTGTATGTTGCAAGTGCCATGGACACAACAAACCACGAATAAACACGAGTGTACATTTACCTGATTACCTTATTAACCTCGATTAGTCTTTCAGTATGTCTCCCGATTATTTATAAATGCACAATTTATAAGTTAAACACGGCATAATCAACATGTGTAATGACGTAGCATCCAAGAACACACTACAACAAGTCGTAGAGAATATATCAACGCTAAACGAGTAATGAATCAAGACACTGTAGTTGATTACGACTCAGTTTGACGCCTTATAAAGAGAGTAGGTAGGGTGGGGGGGGTGTTCGTGGAAAATGCTATTTCTGTTCATTAACCCGACGACAATGTGACGGCAACGTGACGACGAGGTGAAATGATGACGATGTGACCCGAGTTATGGGTACGCGCGTTTTGCTTGTTTATTTGACGTGGTTTGTATTTTACACGATATATTAACTTCAGGATTGATATATGGAAAAAGCATAGCAATTCGAAAGTAGCTCAAGTCCGAATTTTAAACATGCATCTAAAATATTTCAAAAGTTTTATGCGTTAAAATAACTTCTTGAATTATTAAAATGCTTCATAAATATATGTGAATACTTCGAATCCACCTGGCAAGCATGTTGCACTTTACATACAGAAATGGCTTACTATGCAGATTATATTAACTCCAACTGAATGTAAGAACCTGCGTTTAGACACTCTCAAGTTACCCGAATATCTTCAGACCACCCTTGAAACTAATAGCCCATGTAGCCCATTCTTCTTATCTTCTTTACTTTTTTATATTATTTAATCTCAATAATTTCGAAAGTAGCGGAGATCGAAGATATCCATTTTTAAGTAAATAGGTAATAGTATATATATATATATATATATATATTTAAATTATAACGTAATAAATGTTTTATTTTTTCCGTGATAATTGACAAATAGTATTTTGTAAATATCCATTCATTTACGACATACTTTCATTCGGTAACTTTTGTAAATATATCGAAAAAAATTTCAAATAATCAGCCACTAGTTTCAGAGGGCTGTGACAGATGGAAAGAAAGACCACAGAAAGACTAAGAGCGACTGATTTATCTATGATTGAACGATTCTAGACTTCCATTTTGCGTCGGATGTGCGAAAACGTAACAAACACTATGGCTAAGCGTTACGAATATGTTTATCCGCTAACATACAGTAAATTATATGTGACATTTCACACTAACGCGTCTCGTTCTACGGACCGCCCACCGCGGCCTACTTCCATTCAGCCAAAACAACCTATCTCCATCCCTTCTTGTTACTCGAATTTATGTCTTCTTTTTACACATTTAAATTACACATTTGATTAACGCAACAATTTCACGCCCAGAATTACTGAACATAAAATTTAGCTTTAACCTGGCCGTCCCACCGCCGGTACCTAAATAAAAATACCTACAAATTCGTGTTAAAAATTGTCTAACTTGAAGGTTCGCGCTCATAACTTTATATTTAAAGTACTGAAACTAAATGTAAAAAATTATCGATTTTAATAACCTATTTATCCCCTGCTACTAGTTAAAAGATGCTCATAGCAGCCGTAATTGCCATTAAGCGTTTCCATATACAATAAGTGCATATTTTTATCCACAAAATTGATATCACTCCAGGGGCCTATCGCTTAGAAAAATGTAAATATAAGTGCGCTCAGCCAAAAAAAGAGGGTTCTTTAACCAACAGTAAAGGTGAGACAGATATATAGCTCTACCTTACAAATTAAGAGTCCCAAGCTTCATGGCAACTGGGAGCAGATATAATATACGTGAGCGGTAATCGTTGTCCGTTCTCTTGTTTGTGACTGTTCGCGATATCTCAAGTGTGCGTGTCTTTACTACTACTAAGATACAGGGGATCCTAGAGCAGGGTGTCTTCAACTCATTCAAGGTCAAAATAACTGAACATATTTGGCAGATTATTCACTAGTAAGCAAATCAATGCGTTGGATCGGTACTGCGTATTGTAAAAAAAATTTGGATACTATTATCGATAACAAATTATATTTAACTATTGTTCTCGCGTGAGTAACGGTAGTCTTTTTTGAGAAGAAAATTCATTAAACTCGTACTTATGAAACTTAACCTTAAGGTACTTATGTACCTTAATTTTTATATTTGTGTACTTTTATAATACATTTTTCAACTCAAACGTATAACTTTATATAGTCATACGATTACATATATTAGTATTATATAAAAGACTACATATGTTACGTAAAATAGCAAGTTTTAAAATTCAAAAGGTATCCCATCGCTGCTATTTTCATTTAATATTCACCAGCAAGATCCAAACTTCATGGTATAGTTGTCGTAATGATTAAGGAAGCTAAGCTTGACTTAATTCTCCGGTAATCTCACTGCTTTAAGTGGGCATTCCATAATAAGTTAATTTCAGTCCAGAGACACGGAACTCTTAAGCATAATTTCTTTTTAATCGTTCTATAAACTCTCCGAACGCAACTCCCTAAGATTTTAATGATATTAAAAAACACACCTTTTATTTCGGTCACGTTTTAAAAACGGCTGCGTTTTTAATGTTAACTTTTTGTACAAGAGTGTCGTGGATCTCTTCACAGACTACGAATATAACAAATCTTATTATAAGGGGGGTTTTTCAATTATTCTGAATAATAGAAACATCAGTTGCATAACTCATACTACTACAGATATGGTTGTAGTCTTCTACTTCACAAAATTAGGAGGATTACAGACCCCAAAAAATTAGGCTTTATGTTCACGTGTACAAAAAAAAACATTTTCAGGTAACCTAACGTAACTTAACCTAACCATAAGACCGTTGTTCATGAACCGATTTTGATGATTCTTTTTCTGTGTGTAGGAGAGGGCATGTAGTTATCTCTATAAATATATTGATGTGGACCTAATGATGAGTTTTGGAGAAAAGAATGCAACTTAATTAACATATGGCTTTTGCCGACAAAGTCAAAAATCTCGGGGTACATGGATAGGTATCTAACATGGGCTCCTCAAATTAACGAGGTCAGTAGAAAATGGTTTTCTACAGTCGGGTCACTCCGTAGACTACTAAATTTTTTACCTGTTGCGACTAAGATTACGCTTTCCTTATCTTTACTTCTTCCAATACTTGACTGTGCCGATGTTTGTTACTTAGATCTAACACAGGAGCAATTGAACAAGTTTGCGAGTCTCCAACATATCTGTATTCGATTCATATTTGGTATTCGGAAATTTGACCATATTTCTGAATATCGAACTAAGCTCAAGTGGCTCCCAATACGTCTTCGCCGGAATTGTCATATTCTCTCTGCTTTATGCTGCATCCTGTTTAATCCAAATTCTAATCTATTTCTCACCGTGATCGTTATCTACGCTCTAATGATAATTTTTCTCTCTTATCCCATCTGGATCATCATCTTTCTATGGTCAATCCTTCACCGCAGTGGTTGTGCGATTGGAACTCCTTACCAGTTTCAATCCGACGTGCGCAGTCACAACAACCATTCAAAAAACTAGTGAAGGACTATTATCTTTCAATATGATTACCATTCGTTTTCTACTATCAATATTTTTTAAACCACTACTTTTTTCTGTTATTTTTATCAATTCTTACACCTTACGCTTCAACTTTTGGAACTACGCTATCTGCTGACAAAGTAAACAAATGTAACTTTATTTTCATAATTGTGCACTCCTACTCTGTCTCATTACTGTATCTACTTTATCAGCTCAACAGGTCGTCTGGAAGAGATCGCTAATTAAGCAATAAGTTGTACATAAAATATTGTAACTAAACTTTCAATATATTACTTTTTGATGTACAATAAAGAGGATTTTGGTGTTTTGTTGTTTCCACACTCTCTCCGGCGCATTACGATTGTTGCAGGTGGCATGGACATACTCAAATATGATGTCATAAACACCCATGACCCGAGAACAAACATTCATCTGTCACATATATATCTGCCCTGGCCGGGAGTCGAACCCGGGACCCCTAGGTCAGCAGGCAGCAGAAGTTGTATACGTTTGTATGTATATTTAATATTTTATGTACGTCCAGCATAACTCCATTATTTATAAAACAATTTTGATAATAATTTTTTTATCCTATAGGGGATGCCTTGAAGTTTTTTCCTAGTCACATAAAGATAATTTGATGATGGATAATCAAAATAAGGAGTGGAACTTTTCAATATATTACAATAATAGAAAAATCTGTCCATCATTAAACATCTCAGGATCTGATGATGTGTCTTGGAGGCAATGCAACTCCTTAACGGAATAAAAAAATTGGACCATGTTTCTTTTTTGTACCTGTTTCTTAAATTGCAAAGCCAGTCATCACTGAGGTGGTTACATCTAGGAGTTATAGTCTCATGATGCTGAACTAAAGATCAACTTACCGTACTTACACCGTTTCCAGCGATATAACAATAAAGGGATTTATAAAAATCAACGATATTCAAAATTTATAACAATTAGAAGGAAGGCCCTATAAAGGGCTCTTTATAAAATTAATAAGAATTCCGTACTCCTTGGATTGTTAAAAGCAATCGCTGACATCGTCATAAAATTGAAATACTTTTAATAGATTAAAATGTATTCGGCCTTGTACAAAGTGAGCGCCCTCTGGCGAGCGTAGTGGAAATTAATTAAGTTTACCATAGAGCGCCGTCAAATAAGGAGGAAAAATAAGATTGGACGAAAGTAGGAATTTTAATAAAGAAGCGAGGTCACGTAAACATCGATGGGCAGGACAAACCGGGCACCCAGCGTCCGGTGGCGAAGGAAAATAAAAGAAAACACGATTCCAACCTATTTATTTGTTTCTGTGTCCAAGTTGTTGGCCGCCATCTTAAGTTTATGGACTTACCTCGAGGATACATAGTTTATTGAAAACAGGGAGCACATGTTTTATGCAACGGATTGGAACGCCTTCAAACAGTATTCTATTAAATTGGTACTATATGGTCTAATGATGCTTTCCTGGTAGAAATAATAGGTATAAAGATTTTATTTCACACGTTTACCCTCTGTCAGTTCTTACAAACCTAAATAGTTTAGTAATGCAACCAACTACATGTATTTGTGCCAAAAATAAACATCGACCGCTTGCACAACGTGTGAGTACCTACCGTTACGAGTACGTGTGTATTGCATCCTATTCCTTACGAGACACGACTGTTATTAAAAACGAACGCGTACAACTGAGACATTTTCATCCGCTTTGATAATTTTCAGTATAATACAGCATATTTTATTATATAACGTATATCTGTAAACAACCAAATTATAATTGGGGTGTTTTCAAAAACAGACTAAACAAACTTTGAATAAGTATAACGCTTTAATATTAATGTTACCTCTTGAAAACTTGGGGAAATGAAAGAAAAGATGGGATCATTTTCAAGCATATATAAATAAAAAAAAAATCACTTAAATTCTACGCAAACACTCGTTATTTCACATATCGATGTGACTACGTTCCGAACCTTGCTTCGTTTAATTTCGGCTTGACTCATGTTCCAACTCAGCATTAATCATAAATACAAACTATACATAGGTATACAAATTCCACATTAGTATACAAATTAGACATTCAACTTCAGTTGTCATGAAATTCAAGCCAACATGCAAGCCTCCGGTTTTCGTGGTGCACCCTTTTGAACAACAGGCGAGCATATGATTTTAAACTTATATCATGGGGGAGATTTAACATTTTAACAATAACTTTGGCTGAACTGGTGTCGCTGAATATGAATAAAATGTACAAAAATATTGAGTAAACCTTATAGTTAACATACACAAGCAAATGGTAGAAGACCCTTCTTCTGGAGATAGCTGGACTGTTAACCATTTTAAACACACATAACCCCTCAATAGGATTTTGCGTTGGTTCTGTGTTACGGATGGCATAGTACGATACAAATGAGACACCTTAAAACCCTCGATTCGACAACAAGCATTTGTCTGTTATATAAATATGTATCTACACGTGCCGGGAATCCAATCTAAGACCTCTCGCTTGGTAACTAAGGTTATTATCAAGTGGGTTACGGGGTTGGAATCGATCGTAATTAGTGTTCACATAGCCACTTGCGCCAGGTTACACTGACAACAGACTCACTGCATCAGTTTTCTGCATACATATCAACCAAGTTTTACAATATCACACGCAATCAATACTAGTCAAGAGAACTCGTTGAAATATTCAGTTATTTATCGACACCATATAACATATTACTCCCATTAAACATAATACCGGTAACACAATGCGGGAGCGTAACAAACGAGTCACACGATCTCGTTTAAGTGCGTTGTTGCATCGCATCGTTAGGGTCCATCCACACACGTACATTATATAGTGATATAGTTGTATGTTATATACATCATTGTACGTTTAATCTTTATTAATCACATCTCAATGTCGGTAATGAAGACACTTGCAGATCGGAGTCAGACAAAAAAATACGCCGACTAGTCTGTGAAAGCTTATAAAATTTTGCAAATATAAAGTTGTAGTGTTCTTTATGGAACACAGACACATTGCAAAAAACCCATTAAAATGTGATGAGAACGCTGATATTTTATAATTCGATTTATTTTCACGTATTTTTATCTAACCCAGTTATAAAAGTAAAGTCGGTCCACACAACTGTATCAAGAAACGTATTGTCGTAATTCTTGCCGTTGAAGAAGATTTATCATTTCTCACTCTAATTCTTGAGTTAGCAGTTTAGAAAAACGACACTTATAAACTAGACGCATATCATTTTACCAGTTATGGTGATGATAGAACTATACACATATATAGCGAATGATAGAAGCAAGGTACGGACCGCCCCTTAATGATCTTTGACTGATGTCTCCGATGACCATCACGGCTCACTGGGCACGTTATACATCAGCTCACTCGACTCTCGGGAGATATGAATGAGGGATAGAATATATGCGTACAGTTTTAGAAATAATGTTCAAACTCTACACTAGGATGTAGGCCGAGAACTGAAGCTCAGCAGCAATCACTGAAATCTGGCCTATTGGGTCAAGAAACCATTATTATCGTTAAAATAGGAGTTGCTATGAACTTAGAGTTTTCCGCGTGCAGAAACTATGACTTCAGCGCCAAACTACTGTTAAAATATGGAAAGATACCTGCGGGTAGTGGTGGCAACATGAATCCCATATGTATTGCCAACTAGCAATATGAATTACCTCAAAAGGTAAAAAAATATTTTCAGCCGCGATACAATGCTACAATTGTATTTTGATCTATGACAAGGCAAAAATGTTTTAAAAATCAGTCTCACGCTTAGATGACAGATAGGACTTCAAATTTTGCGCGCAATTCAAAATTCTTCTATTACATAGCACTTCCTTTGTGAATATTCAAAGGTACAATGTTCAGCTAGTATTAAATTTGTTTTGGCCATTTTTAAAACGTTAAAGGTTTAAAAATAAGTTTAAATATATTCGTTTTTTTTTATTATTTCTGCAAATTATTGTCACACTAATGCAATACCAGCGATTATGTTTTGCGTATTTTCACAAATGACACATGCAATTAATTTAGCTATTGTGGTGTTAGGACGTTTCATTTCAAGTTTTAAACCTTACATATATAGCTACAATTTTATATTAGGCTGATCTAACATTTATAATACAGCCTCCAAACAACACAAGGTTATTCCGCTGGAAAACTTCAATCAAACTGGAAGTTTCAGCGGCATCAAGTATCATTAGCATAGTTTTAATGACGTATTTCACACCCAATGAACGCTGGGATGATAACGAGATGAACATCGCTCAAGGATC
>DWPT01000572.1:0-23004 GCA_018251895.1 Agathymus mariae mariae
GGCTACTTACGATGCGGGAGTGTTCAAGAGGAGAGTGAATAGGCTATTATAAGTTAGAGCGTTCAACATCTTAGACTTCATCGCCACTTACCATCAGGTGGGATTGTTGTCAAGAATTAACTTATGTAAAAAAACCGGTTAATGGATTATAAGATATTTAGAAGTGTTTATATCCCGATTTGTTTCAATGATATTCGTAGTTCTGCAACTTCAGGTACCTTCGGGAGTTATATAAGTGGCCTCAATGTGAAGATCACAAGATGGAGGAATGAAGTCTCAATAGGCTATGGTCTACTACACTGGCCAAGTGCAGATTGGCAGACGTCACACACTTTTGAACTAAATAAGGTTATTAAATAATTTGAAGTCAGTGTAGAATTCGAACTCGGCCTTACTGGTTTATCACTACCTATCATTACATTTAAAAGCAGTTTAATTAATGTTTTTCGGGCAGCAAACAAGGTTGGCTACTATTCACTCTCCTCTTGAAGACTCCCATTTCAGTCACTGGTTGACAATCGCTGGTTAAAATGTTCCTCTAACAAAGTGGACTTGAATACCTATCCCGTTATATTTGTTGACGTTATATACCACCGTATAATATTTCTTCGATAACTTGTCCATCGCTATGCCTCAACGCTCTATGTGTGCACCGTCCAGAACGTACAGCTTACCGGTTGATAAGTTACAAACTACAGAAATGGTCGTAGTTGTATATCTTATAGTAATTTTTGTTCGTGATTTCAACCAAATATGGTTAGGTTATTTATAACGGTAAGTTAACTTTATTGCTGTTTGTTATTATATCATATTAAATTTAAATAAAATATTAATTTGACGACCCCATAGCTCAGTTGGTAGTGACCTTGCCTGCCAATAAAGGGGTCTCGGATTCTCGGGTCATATTTTATGTCACATTTGTGTATGTCGATGCCACCCACAACCCTCCCTGGGTTCTAGTGCGGGGGTGTGAGTGTGAACTCGTTGAAAAATTCAAACACCCTCGCAGTAAGATTCATTATGTTCTGGAAGGCGTGAACATATGAGAACACAAATAAGACATCACAAACACCTATGATCGGAGAACGATCATTTATCTGTCACATAAATGTCTGCCACGGCCGGGAATCGAACCCGGGATCTCTCGATCGGCAAACAAGCGTCATGACCAAATGGTCTACGGAGTCGTCAAATGCAATATCAAGGATGTAAGCGGAGTGGTTATGGATATGAAATGTCGGATCTTATTTTGTATATTCTAGATTCTGTATATTCTTGATTTCATTTCTAGTATTATAATGTGTATTGTACATGTCGTGTTATAATCACAGAAAAAAAAAACGGTAGCCTTGAAAATTTATTAATAAAAACTTAAAATAGAGCGATGCGGCTAATGTATCGGCTCGGCATGCGAAATCCGAATATAATGTTCAGATATGCCATCGCCATATTACAGTTCTACGTGCTATTAAAAGCGCTTTACCTATTCACAATAGGTAAATTTAAACACCGTCTTTTGTAACCTACTTAATTAATCAATTAAAGTTTATACAGGTAAACTTTGTCATAACATCTAATATAATAGTCTTAACAGAGGTTTCATTCAAAAATATGGAAGTAGCCATTGAAAAAACATTCCGTGTGTGTTTTGGTATAAAATATATTTAAATAAAATAACATCTGTCACTCTACGTCCATGTTCAGGAAACATTTGACTAACTTATTTGAAATAAGAAATCAAAAATAGGAAAAATTTTACACTTTATTCATTACTAGGCAAGGATTGGAAGTTAAGTTCTCACCCTCGCGTCGTACGTCGACTTCTTCATAACAGCATCATCGAACTGCACGTTATGATATCTGTGGACGAAAGACATAAAACAGTTTGTTCAGGTAGCGGACTGAACTGGCACCGGTCACACTGAGTTCGTTACATTATGTAACGCTCAATGAATTACGGTGACATTGGAATATTTATTATTATATAACTTACATGTTTTGTACGTGTGTAACTGCTTCAGCATTCATTTTTAGACGCCATCTATCAGGAGTTGTGTCGGAGTGTCTTGAATAATAATATCAATATACTCGTACAACTATTAAAATCTTTTACAGTTTAACGTGACCACAAAACTTGTAGGTGCCTACGCTCTGATACAATCATCTTTACTCGACGCCTTGCTCACTTGCTTGTCTAAGAGCAAATGCCCTCACATTCCATTCCCACGGACCAACACAATCCCCTTCCTCATTGTTTTATGTTATTTCCGTCAACACTTTGATCTTTGTTTCCAGTTTCCAGTCCCGTGAGATATGGCACCACCAATTAACGCACCCATAAACTAATCACGGTAGATTTTGTCAACAGATGAGATTACAGACGTCGATGCGGCCTAAGCAGATGATTCTCGGAACTATATTTAAAACTCTAACATAATTGTGAAGGATACGTTTGGAAATTACGTAATCAAGTCAATACTTGATCTATCCTTTTTAGACTGTGTAAGCTTTTGGGATTAAAATATGCCTACGTTACACACCAGCCCATAGTCCATTATGTGCATAGACCCAAGTTGAACTATTGTGTGCAGCATATTAGACGCAGAAAAGTACACGTGACCTGAACAGTAGTTTAATGGCGACTTTTAGATTCGCTTAAATAAACATTAATTCATATAAGTGTCCTATCTACAATCATCACTATGTAAGAGCAAAAACCACGTCGCAGCTGTTGCTCAGTTACGGTACGACAGAATTGACAGATAGACAAACCGATTTACACATTTACATATATTCAGATAATATAAGATTATAAATGTTACTAAAGAAATAATTGAATGTTTCGTAATAGGAGGCGGAGATCGCGTTTTACACCTACGTGGCAATACAAGATAATAATATAACGGCCTTCTTAACTCTAGCTTCCTATGATAGCATCATGGAATATACACAAATTAAAGTATTTAAATAAGTTTTAAATACAACAGAAATAACAATTTATAAATATTTTTTAAGATTTCAACCTTGCGTCAACGTTCCCACAAAGTACAACTCGTAAAATTAGAATCTGCGATAGAATATTTAATGAATACCGAACAGTATGTTCTTTGCACACGAGCTCCGGCGGCTCTAGCCGAGCTAAAACGAGAACGCTCGTACTGGTGAACGCGGTGTTGATACATAATCGTCCGTTATCAACACGCGTTTATTTTAAGGCACCTGTTACAAAATTAAACATTCGGAAATAAACGTAGGTCGAAATTAAACACGTCGCCGTCCAAATCTATACAAACGAGGAAATACTTAAAGGAATGTGAATAATATAATGTTGTGAACAATTTTATTACACTCAAACAATTACCGTTAATTACATAAATCATACAGCCCTGTAGATTAACCTTGAGAACATTCTAAATTAGAATTAAAAGTTGCCCAAAAAAAACTTTTTATCTGTTAGTATTATTTTATGTTCAGGATGTAAATGGAAGTTCTATATTCATGTGCATGCATTTTTTATGTATGTCCAACGATAACTCCATTGTTTATAAATCGACTTTAATGAATCTTTTTTTAAGAATTTAGAAGATGGCTCGGAATTGGCCCCCAATATATATGGAGCAGGGATGTTATGGAGAACCGTAACCGAAACTATCGGATATCCGAAATAAATATATATCCGAAACAGTAACCGAATCCGATGAAAAAGTTTCGGATAATTTCGGATAGAGGTAGACTCTAAATAAAGCACATAATGAGTGGTTTATGCTGGCCGAGCCGGTACACTAGCCGCATCGTTGTCATTTTAGACAGTTTTTATTGTTTAATTTGTTTTTTCTGTGATTATGGTACCACATAAAACCTAGAAACAAAGTCACACCTTGTAAATTTATTACAGTGTATTTCGGATATAACGACATTGAAGGGACCGCGTAATTTCGTCGTTACATCCGGGAGTCGCAACAGGCACAGGTGAAGACATACAGACGCACACAGTTTAGTTACATTCATTCTTCGCTATTTATTTATACATATTATTTTTTCAAATCGTAAATCATTTAATATCCATAACCGAAATTATACGAAACAATCGGATAATCCGAAATAATTTCATATCCATAACCGTAATCGAAAGCGGTAAAATATTATTTATATACCCGTATCCGGATTCGAAATTTCATATGCATAACATCCCTAATATGGAGAGCATCGAATTCAGTATTTACATTCAGTTCATTTTTTTTTAATTAAAACGTAATAAACGTTTACACACTCACACCCCCGCACTAGGATACCCTGTGTTGCGGGTGGCATAGACATACACAAATATGACATCACAAACACCCATGACCCGACAACAAACGGTTATCATCCCATAACGCTAAACTAATCACAAAAGCAACAGCACAGCACAGCACATGATTAGGCCTTAGGTTACACATCATTAAGACGGTAAGCGTATGACACAATGTCCCACTAAAACTGTCATTTTCATTAATATCAAAAAGTGGTGGACATTGCATTTGAGATAACAGACATTTCGGTATAATAATAAATTTCCGGCAACTTCATACGAATGAAGTAGTGCCTGCCATTAAACTTTAACTCTTATTGTACTCATTCAGAATATTAAATCATGAAACACATATTTAGTTATTCATTTTTAAGCATAACTATTTGTGCTAATTTTCAAGCTTCTAACCAAATGGGACTTAATAACAACCGCACACACCTCGGTAGAATGAAAAAAAATTTAGAGGATGCTAACTAAAGTGGTTACTTGACGAATATACACTTATCAAGTTATGCAGACACTAACAAAATAGATGTGTCAATCATCTTCCACTTTCACACGTACACGTAGTGACATATTACTCACAGTTTACATGTTGTAAACAGCTCCTTGAAACGCATATCACATAATGAACTTAATGTCCGACAGCGTCACTACCTTCCTGACATACGGATTCCATAAAAGCAGATACCACAAATAAGGCGCTGTTTAAGGATGATTACACCGAGTATGAGTGGAGTGATTTGCATGTAGAGGAATGTTCAGTGTACTTGGATTTATTTAGGTTATGCTCCTTTCCAGGAATTCCGTGATAATATAATACTTCCTATCACGATGTAAAGTATTATTATCAGTAGATAGAATATTTATAAAAAGCAATCGTAAAGAAAGATAAAATATGAATTTGGAACAAATGAGTAGGATTAATGTGCTTAGATTAATAAATAAAATTCATACAAATCGATGACACCTGTGCAACGCTAATTAATTAATGTCACCTAGACAATCTTACACGTAGCCGCTAATAAGTGTTTATGTTATTCTACTGAAGTGTAAAAAATCTTACTAATGTACAATAAACACGTGTCTGTATTACTTTACAAATAGTACTTATTAGCTTGTTTATTTGTTGAATTTCATTTTAATTTCAAAAATCCTTCTCTTACTTAAATGATAAATAATGAAGGACTAAAAAATGTGCAGTGGTGTAGTATTTAAATTTATATAATCAAAAGTAGAAACAAGGACGAGTGCTACGTTGTGCTGGCTCCTCAGTCGTGATTCTCCACGAACATTGGTCCTAAAATCAAATCTTCCTTAGTTTAATAATTTATGGAATACTCCACGTCGGATTTTAAGAAACATTCGACTCTTCTTTTATAATAATAATTATCTTCATAGGATTTCTAAGTTGAGGATCATTACGTAATTTTAAGTGTATTAATGAAAAAATAAATATTCGAATAGTCATCCAAAAATTGAACACAATCAAAAGGTAGAGATCGCGCTGAAGGCATTATAATTGGCTTTACGTTTCCGGCAGCGACGTAACGATAAAAATAGTATCGACGACGGGATGAATCCAGCACACACAGTGCACCAATACAGATCAGTAACGTTCTGATAATGTACACATTTAGATAATATCTAACGGTGATTGGTATTGATAGTCTGTCTCGTGCACTATTATATACCTACTGTTGTGTATAAAACTTTGACGATCTGACGGTAGTGGTGGCACGCCAACGGCGACGATGATCACATACCTACTATCAAATGACTCGTGTGTACTGTATGTCGGTTTTCAAAATTACCTTAAAATGTAACTGAATTATATTATGTAACCAATCAAATCTTGTGTTTTCTTCTACAAACAATATTAAACAACCTGCTTCATATATGTAATTGACAACTAAAGCAAAGTCAAATTACTCATATATTTATAATTACATTTAAAAAGGTCAAATACTCCAAATTTGGCATCAGTTCAGAAGTGTTATTTAAGATATGTTATTTATTAGGCATCTAGTTGTTTTTAAGTGTAACAATCTACTATACCTGGAAGTATATAATTCATACCTAGTTATTGCACTCATTCAGGACGGTAATTATAATTCCAGTTAGTGTTAGTTTCATTCCAATTGATTGCAATCTTTAAGAGCGTTTATTCCAAACGCCGTGAACCCGTCGCTACGAGACAAGTTTTACAGAAACATACGTCAGTACGGAGATACGAATGGAGCATGCTTTAGATTTCATTCCTTGGTCTTATATTTACTTGACAACCTGCTCACTTTATTATTTTCAGTAAATTATGCAAGTAGATACTTTATAATAGTAGTGTTGTAAAAATATTTTTTAAAATAGGAAGTACTTGTTTGTCCTTTAATAAAATTCTTGGGTACTGATATAATACAAAAACTGCTTGATAAAACGCAGTTTCTTAGAAAACCCAGCCACATATGTAAAGGTGAACGGAAATATAGTAGGTATATTAGTTTCTATGACTACTGCTCGTAGCCCTTCCTTATTTACCTAATAAAACGTACGTCTTACCGTACGTGGCGTTCCAATGTTTTGCAGCACTTGCACTCTATTTTATTTCTATTAGAACCTAAGAATTTTGACCACACGTTTTAAGGATCAGTTTTCATAGTACTATAATATAGAAAAATGTTCTTATTGCTTAGTTAGGCAAGCCTAACAAATAAATTTATGGAAAAATACTTAATTTAATAGCAAAACGAAGTGTCAACATCAGTCGAAACTGTGACTACTTTAGATCTTTGTGAAATAAAAATATATAAATATCTAAGTAAATTTTCTAATATCGATGTTTATTTGGGGATTTATAGAAAGTCTTTAAAGATACTTAGTTAAATAAACATTTTAAAATCTGTAATATTTATAGCCTAAATTATCCTAGCGAAGTATTAGACAAAAATGACAATCATTCCTGGGAACAAAGCATTTTGAACATTGGAATAAAAAACAAACAATTATTAAATTAAATTATATTTGGGAAAATTGAGAGGCATTTCAACACCGACAAACAGGTCGAAAGCTATGGAATGTTTTTGCTTAATCGACTTCCTCGATAGTGGGTCCAGCTCCTCCAGCGCCGGGGGCCGCGCCGCCGGCCCCGGGTGCTCCGCCAGGGAAGCCTGGCATACCGCCGGGCATACCACCAGGAGCTCCGCCGGCGCCCTGGTACAATTTAGTAATGATCGGGTTGCAGATGCCCTCTAGTTCCTTCTGCTTATGCTCATACTCCTCCTTATCGGCCAGCTGGTTAGAGTCCAGCCACTTGATGGTATCGTTGCACTTGTCCAGAATCGTCTGCTTGTCCGAATCAGTGATCTTATCCTTCAGCTTCTCGTCTTCCATAGTAGACTTCATGTTGAAGCAGTACGACTCTAGCGCGTTCTTAGCCTGGATGGTTTCCTTCTGCTTTTCGTCTTCGTTTCTGTATTTTTCGGCCTCGTTGACCATCCGCTCGATCTCCTCCTTCGACAGACGACCCTTGTCGTTGGTGATGGTGATCTTGTTCTCCTTGTTAGTCGATTTTTCAACGGCAGACACATTCAAGATGCCGTTGGCGTCGATGTCAAAGGTAACCTCGATCTGGGGGACTCCACGAGGCGCGGGGGGAATGCCGGTCAGCTCGAACTTGCCGAGGAGGTTATTATCCTTGGTCATGGCACGCTCGCCCTCGAAAACTTGGATGAGCACACCTGGTTGGTTGTCTGAATAAGTGGTGAAAGTCTGCGTCTGCTTCGTAGGGATGGTAGTGTTACGCTTGATGAGTGTGGTCATGACTCCGCCGGCGGTCTCAATACCGAGCGACAGCGGTGTAACATCGAGCAGCAACAGATCCTGCACCTCCTCGGACTTATCGCCGTGCAAGATGGCAGCCTGCACTGCAGCGCCATAAGCGACGGCCTCGTCAGGGTTGATGGATTTGTTCAGCTCCTTTCCGTTAAAGAAGTCTTGTAGAAGCTTCTGCACCTTGGGAATGCGAGTGGAGCCTCCGACGAGGACAATGTCGTTGATCTGAGATTTGTCCATTTTTGCGTCGCGAAGAGACTTCTCGACTGGCTCCATGGTCGATCTGAACAGGTCGGCGTTCAATTCCTCGAAGCGAGCCCTAGTGATGGACGTGTAGAAATCAATACCCTCAAAGAGAGAATCGATTTCAATACTGGCCTGGGTGGACGAGGACAAAGTCCTCTTTGCCCTCTCGCAAGCGGTACGAAGTCGCCTCAAGGCCCTCTTGTTGGTAGCGAGGTCCTTCTTGTATTTTCTCTTGAATTCTTGGACGAAGTGATTTACCATCCGATTGTCGAAATCTTCGCCTCCCAAGTGAGTGTCGCCAGCGGTAGACTTTACTTCGAAGATACCATCCTCGATGGTCAGAATGGACACATCGAAAGTACCACCGCCGAGATCGAAAATAAGGACGTTACGTTCTCCACCGCCCTTTTTGTCAAGGCCGTACGCAATCGCTGCAGCAGTCGGTTCGTTGATGATACGGAGAACGTTCAGGCCAGAAATGGTACCCGCATCTTTAGTGGCCTGTCGCTGTGAGTCATTGAAGTACGCTGGAACCGTAATGACTGCATTCTGCACAGTTTTACCAAGGTAAGCCTCAGCTGTTTCCTTCATTTTTGTAAGCACCATTGAGCTTACTTCTTCAGGGAAGAAAGTCTTATCCTCTCCTTTATATGAAACCTTGATCTTTGGTTTCCCACCATCACTGACTACCTCGAATGGCCAGTGCTTCATGTCTGCTTGCACAGTGGCGTCTTCGAATTTGCGACCTATAAGACGTTTGGCATCTGTAAAAAAAGGAAAACACATTCAGACTTTGTGCTTCATTTCTTAAAAAATATTGGCTTAATTTCTCATCAGAATTACTTTCTCATTCAATATTTTCAGAGACTCTAGTCTAGTATATTGGTTATCATCATTAAATAAACATAGAAAACATGTCATTTAAAACTGGCTATTGTATAGTATTGTGTGCGAATTAAAAAAATATTTGAAAAAAATTCTTATTAAAATATGAATTTCTGTCAACTACAATCGAAAATTATCTGAATTGTTTAAATTCAGATTTGAATTGAGTACCATTGGCAGTGATGTTATTTTAAGTTTAAACAATTTATTTTATCAAATAACATGCTACACAACCATTCTCCTATTTATCTTATTGACAATTTGAAAAACCTGAGTCAATCAAAGAGTGTCAGTAAACATGGGGTTGGATAGTTGTAAAAGAAAAACTATTGCTATATGACAATCAAATCCATTGTTCAATATCAATGTTTATGAATACACTTCCAACAATGGTATGAATCAGACTTGATCAGTAGTTCCACAACCTATCTATTTTATGCTCAACCAACTTTATAAGAGCCATAAAGATCCAATAGCACATATTAGTCAGCTGTCTTTACAAAGTGAATAGCCTTCCATTATAAAAGGAAAAAAATATGCACCTCTTTTTGATCATTTGTTATGATACATCCCAGACTGTATATAAAACTAGCTCATACATCAACAACTAAACTTACCGAAGATTGTGTTGTTGGGGTTCATAGCCACCTGGTTTTTGGCAGCATCGCCGATGAGGCGCTCGGTGTCGGTGAACGCCACATAAGAGGGCGTGGTCCTGTTGCCCTGGTCGTTGGCGATGATTTCCACTTTCCCGTGTTGGAAGACGCCCACACATGAGTACGTGGTACCCAAATCAATACCTACCGCTGGTGCTTTCGCCATCTGACAAAAGAAACGCAAGTTTAGTGGAACAAAACAATTAATTGTACGGTATTAACGACGACCTCCACTTTAAAATTCTTACGTCTAAAATAAGCACTATCAAAGATAAGTAATGAAAAGTTCAGTTAATAGCCTGGTTATACATGACAGTAGGATACCTAATTGCGTCATCTACACTATACTGTGAAAGCTATATTATTAAGACGATAGATACATACAAACTAGTACACTTAAAAACACGAGAAGGAAAGCGTCGGTCGCCATTACCCGTGCAGGAAAATCAATACAAGCGTGAAGTTTCTGGAACCGACGCGTGCGATATAATTCTACTACATAATACGTAACATTGGAACTTTCGTTGAATCATATCGAAAGAGAAGAAGGTTACACTGAATACGTCCAGATAATGGATGGGAGATAGGTTACATTAAGTTACCACGTGTCACAAAAATGCTTCCTGGTAGAACAAAGGATTAGACATGGGCAGGTTAGTCAAGCACCAGAAATTTTCTACCATTTTAGAATATGATTAGTCATCATAAAATAATCTTATTACAGTATAGTATGACTCATCAAAAAAGGAACGTTGATGGATAGGACCACCCAAAAAGTACGACTATTATCAATGATAACGATTTCTCAAAAAATTACAGAACTTAAAAAAACCAATGAAAGATTATATAGAATTATATTATAAAATAAAGGATTAACACTCACTTTGACTTAGTTTGATATATTTCGACTTGTAGACTTTTCGTAGAAACGCTCAGCAAACGTGCGCGATTGACGGCTTCTTTCAATGTAATAAGATGGCGTCAGGTTCGCTCCTGGCAATTTATATGCGCGCGTAATCTCCGACGTCACTAGCGCATTCTGGAATATTCCCAAATATCGACCAATCATGTTGGAGCATTTCCAAATGGGTCGCGTCGCTATTGGTCAACATAAATATTTCCAGTAGACGTTTTGCAGGGGCGTTGCAGGGGCCGTGGTAAAGTGGTGTGCGATTGTACATAAATTAATATATCGATATAGCACTTATTATAATAACATTGTTTAAGGAGACAACCATAAATATAAAAGGGTACTAAGGACGACCATAATAAAACGCCCCGCTCAACAGCGAGGGTTTCGTCACCAGGGGGCTGATGACTCCCTCGAGTAAAATACCCAGGCAAGGAGGAATCCCTCGTGTCCAAAATTCGTATCGTACCGTATCTTATCCATAATAAAAAGTCACGTTCGTATTCATTATAAAGATTATTTTATAACAAATCTTGACTAGAAATGTGTCAAAAACACTTTTGGTGTTATTGATATCCATAAGTGATTTGACATAAAAAAAGTAAACATAGTAATCTGGCACTCAAGAATAAAATTTACGAGCACGATACCGTTTATTAATCATCAGATTCATTACAAATACCTGGTCAGCACAATCAGAATCGATATTAAATCCCGAAGGCTTCTCCAAAGATTAAAGGTTTCTGATATGAATAAAAATTAATCTACCTATTTTCATTGTTCCTTTTTCTTAAAAAATATTCGGATTATTTGGGAAGATTATGCAAAATTCTTGAGCTTTAAAATTATCTACAATATATTATATCAATATATATATGAAAGAGCTATCTCGGTATTGTATATATTCTCCAAATTCAATACTATTTTTATATATAGATATGTAATTTACTCGGATAAAATGGAAACATCGACTGATCGACATTGACTCACAACCCTATTGGTGGTTCATTCTACAGATAACAAAATGATCTTTGTAACAGATGATAGAGATTACTTAAGCCTGTTACACACGATGTGCAGTTCGATATATTATTTTGCGGTATGTAATAACTGAAAAAAAAAAGATATTAATTTACGTACATTGTGGATATTTCATATACTTTACATAATTTACAAACACCATTAGCATATATTTGTAAATAAATATTTGATATATATTTTTTTTGATAACTTTCTGTAATAATTACTCTATTCTTAAATAATCTAATTATTATTTGGTAAGTTAAAAGCAGTTTTTTCAACTATTATTTACAAAAAATAATGATTGTTTTACAGATTCCCGTGTACTGGAAAATATGTCTCTTTTTAGAAATTTTAAGACGTTTCTTGGGATTTTTACCTGTTTAACTCTGCACCGCTTCAATATACGTACTGAAGAGGCGCTGGGTTAACTGGATTCTTCCAAAAATCCTTGTGGGCTAAAGACCAAATCTCGCTATTATTATTTTAACTTTCTTGTCAGTGTTATTTGCATACTTACATAAACTGCTGAAGTTACTTATGTAAATATTTTTTTTACTTATAAAAAGTTTGTCTGACTACACTCTTACCTAACGGTAAATTGCGATGTGGACTTGGATAGTAAAACACATTTACTTAGACAAAGCCTATTCCCTGTTAAGTTGAAATTATTTACACTGGAATGTGATGAAAATTTATAAATTATAGTTTGTATAGTTATAATAGCTGCATAGTTATAAAAAAACAATGACAGAATTGTAAAGATTTAATAAAAACAGTCCATTACAAAAAGAAATAAATACCTACATTATTTTAACAATATAAAACTCTTACACGTCCACTTATCATAGTGAGTCATATGTAAATTAGATACAAACATCATTTGATGAATTATGGTGTAATGTTCAAATTGCTTACAATATAAAAACTTTACAAAAAAAAATTATGTCATACATTTAGCTTTTCATTCTAATGTAAATCACAAAATTTTGTACAAAATTGTACAACTTAAATACAAAGTTAGTTGAAGCAGTAACAAAGGAATATTTAATTTTATCCAGATCTCGAAACAAAGATTATAAACTAGGCACTGCAACCGGGAAATATTTTATCAGATGTTATCTTTAAGTGGCATTGTGGATATAGACTCATGTGTATTTTATATTAGTAAGATAAATCATCTCTTAACAAATATAAATATCATTAATATGTCAAGTATTAAGCATCACACACTAATAAATCGCATCTTAGAATACTGGCCTGAGGGGATTCTTTCTGTAATCCAAGACACCACCGCACATGTGGTGCATCCTGCCAGATCTACATATGTATTGGAGGCCGTTGAGCTCCTAAGTTTAACCATTCAGCTTGATCTCCATGGTACCCATGTTTCGTTATAAAAATAATGTTTTTACTAAGACAACACCAATAACTAACCTTGTTTAAACCTGCTGGAGATGTAGTGTTAAAGAGCCAGTCAACAACGAGTTCTGTACTTCTGCCGGAGATGTAGGATCCAAGAGCAACACAAGTTGACACACAACTAACACAAATATAAAACGGTGCCAATGTTAAACACAATAATCGAATATTAAATTATATTGGGTTCTTCTAACAACTGTTTGCTGGCAATAACAAATTAATCTACTAATAATAGAATTGTAATGCGCAAAACCAAATCTGTACAATATATATAAAATTTTGAATAACGCCCGTTATCGATATATAGTGTAAATCGGCCTATCTATGCCGTCATCTGGCGAGGGTACATACATATAATTGTATGTACAGAGTTAATTGATGAAAAGAGTACGAGTGAAAATTTAACAAGCATTGCTAGCAGTTGCTAGCAGATCCTACACACACTGGCGAAACTCTCGGACGACAGATCGTAGCTATAAAAATATATTCCAGCATATTTGTACACGACTCTGATGAGAGAAAGAGAGAACATAGTAAATATATTGCAGGGATTGTAGGTGAATTTTATAACTGCACGATAATTCTATGATCCCACATCAAACTCACAGCTTATACCGCGGTGAAATTTTTAGTGAAATCATCTTAAGTACACAATGGTTAACCTAAACATTATTATTGTTAAATATACTAGAATATTACTACTTCTAGTTATTTTAACCATAATAATTAAGTCTCTCCGCGGAATCCGCTGCGACATTGGTCTGTGAGAGTATAGATTTACCATACAGTATTGCTTTGATTGCAAGCTTTGTCTATTAATTTCGATACCATTTTTCTCTTCTTCCCCAATCTCCTTCTCTTAACAATTACACACATACTATAGGATACTCATTGTTTCGAAAAATGGATCTGTCTCTACGAAGTAAGAGATATACACACGTATGTATGTTAGCAAGTTAGTATCTAACGTTATGTACCTTTGTTTATTCAAGAAGCATTTTTCTAACTTCAAAGACTAGATTAAACAGACTCCTAAAGTAAAGAACGCAGGGACTATGGATCTCATAAAGGCCCCATAGAAGATCCTAGCAGCAAACGTAAAAAAAATAAGCAAAGGGTCGGTTAACGGAACACTTAAATTGTAACAATTAGATAACCCAGACTAAGGGTGGGGCGGCAAGTTTTATAATAATTGTATTGATAATGTTAGTAATGTTAAATACATGATGTCCGAATTTGAAATCTGCCAAACGACAAGCATATTTATGACGATATTTACGAACATCCATAGATTATATTCCATAAAACTTTGAGTACATTACAACAACAATATAGTTACACTAATGGCTTCCTTCACATTTTATACAGAGCGGTTTCCTTATAGCAATACATAATAATACATTTGATTCAACTTGAATGCTAATAAATAAACATTCAAAAACGTATACATAGCTTGTTTTGTTTAATTAGTTAAAAGTTGATTAGGTTCTCACTATAAGGTGATTGTCCTGTAGAAAGGTTCAGCTGTTTGTACAATATAATTACAATTATAGAATAAAGTGGTTCATTGACTTATTCCTAACTTAAAAAAACAATATTGGTTGAGCTGTTAATGATTTTTTAATAATCTTAATGATTTGACCGATTGAGACGCAACGTCGAGACGATGAATCGTGGCCGATAGGATGTGGCGAGTGACACGATAGTCAAGTTATTAACAAATTCAATCTAATTCTATAAATCCTAATGATTTACAGTTTATTATACTTTGGAGTCTCTCGGACCATATAATATTATCATTATATAGTAAATATAGCACTATCTGTCTGTCTGTCTGAACAAGCAGCAATAATCCTACTTCAAATCTGTGGTGTTGACGAGTAGAGGTGCGCTCATGATATACGAAAGTACGTCTGGTAGGTGGTGCCGAGCGCCGTCGTGAGGAACCACGCGAAACAACACCACCAGGTGGCGAAGCCCAGCACGCCGCGGTACACCTCGCGCGTGAACACCTGCAACGACGAAACTGCACATTAGCGATGGAGCTCTTGAACGATTAATTGTTGTAATTGATTACTACACTTACAACTTTTTGTGTAAACAACATAAACATGCAGAGGAGAGATAGGGACGGAGAAAGAGAAGAACGTGGTCGACATCAACACATCCCATTATTAGAGGAGACTCACACTTAATGCTTCTCTAATAGTTACTTTCTATGACGAAGTGCATCTATTATATCAACTTTTTATGTACGTTTGTTACATAAAAGTCAAGTTGGCCCGTGCAGTATTGCAATACAGCGAGAACGTAACATGGCTGACATAACTCACCTTTTTTAAATTCTCCCAAGCCAGTTGAAACTGCTCTATACCTTCCACGGCCTCCTCTCCTGCCACCTGTTCCTGGACAGTGGTGACATTGTGAGACTCATAAAACAGCCCGCTCCAGGTGTAGCCGCCGAGAGTCTTGTACATGAGCCCTAGGTACAGGCACATCACTACTGGGCAGATGTACTGAAGTGCCACTACGCACAAGTAGTAGAACACTGATGCTATCTGAAAATTAAAAACCTGTTCAAATGCCTAAGTTCGAACATTATTTTGTTATCGGCGGCAAATCTTTGGTATGTTGTCCTCTGAAAATGTGAGGAACATGTACAAAGTTCTAAGTTATGTATTACCCATAAATTCCTTTAGCAAATAGGAGATATGACAGTCCAAACCACAAAAAAACGCAAAGGATACAACCGGCGCATATGAAAAACCTTCGTGTACTCTTGTGGACATGTGGAATGTTACACTGAACAGACTATGTGGCGCCCAAATATATCAGGTCTGGTAAATACCTAAATTGAGTATGTCCGTTTCTGCCATTAGAAAGATAAGACAGTTTACGGACGTAGAGACAGCTAGAGTAGTTTGTTTTTCGTATTTTCATAGCTTTGTCCTATGGTATCCTTACGTGGGGTAAATCAGCTGACAATTATTAAATAGTTGAAATGATCGTAGAAGCAAAAAATAACGCGCATAAGTGTATAAATAATTTTGAAATTGACGATATGTGACGTAAATCATAAACAAATATTTACTTCTATAGACTATGAAAATCTCGTTTATGATATAACAACCAGCAAGTGAACACTGACAAGTCGATAGATACTCCGAGTAAGCAACAGTCGCCGATCGTGCAGAAGAAAAAATCACGCACTTCCATCTACGACTGAGGGTATCGACGTCGTTGGTGGTCACGAAGGAAGCGTAACCCAATACTTAACTAGTCTTCTTAAGCTGAATTTGAATAAAGTTAAACCGAGTAAAAGATGGATGGAGCTTATCTCTATTATGTATTGACAGGAAGTGTACTCTCCTCTCACCTTCTTCTGCAAATCGATGTTGGTGATCCTCCCAGCCTCTTTCTTCTGAGCGTCAAGACGACGCTGTGCCATGTCCAGGTAGGCCTGCAGCTGGCGCGGCATCAACACTATACGGAGCGCTATTGTTACCACCAATAACACTAAACGCATCGTGTCGAAGGCTTCAGACGACATCCTGGAAATATTATTTTAAACTGTAAATAAATATCGGTAAAAACTAAAAAATCGTGAGGACCCGTTACAGTTAACTAATTAATTTGATATCAGTTTAAAATAAATTGAAAAATGTTGTTTAATATAAAGTGTTTTAGGTACAACGTCGATGAGGCAGTAACAAGCGAGTCCAACGCACTTCCTTCTTACGGTAACGCATCGGTGACACCTAGGGTAGCGATCATGGAAACTTCATCGTCTCGTTTGCCCGTTGTTAATATAAAACATCAGGTGGTAGGTCGGTAGGAGCGAGCAACTCACAGAGGATGCTGCATCCCGCTGAAGACCCTGTGTGCGAGGTAGTGCCGCGCCACAGGCCGTACCCACAGCAACGTCAACACGAACGGCAGCGCGAAATTCACATGCAGTAGCAGCGTCTTCACCTTGTCATCGCCGTAGTACCTGACCATGACCATACAAGAGCGGCTAGTAGATATGTTTATGCGATGCGCACTGCGGTCGCATTTACTCAAAGTAAGTACGCACCGTAGATGAAATTGAGGACTATGGGACCACAAATTGCAGCGCCAGTATTCTGTGTGGTGACAGCTCTAGTATTTACCATACAATATGTCACTGATGTCAAAACGACATACGTTATAAAAAAACGGACACACCCGCACCAGGATACTGCACTTCGGGACTGGCAGATTGGCAGCTAATTGTGTAATCAGGACAATTGTCACAAATTATTGTCGACAATTTGCATTTTCCTTCACATTTTAGTTGTCTTCATATTGATGTGTCCAAAATTACTTAGAATGCCGAGAGATTTGATACCTTTGATTGTTTCAACTGTGACATGTTTTTAAATGTTTCAGTAATAGTGATAAAGAGTCACCCGGGCGAGTCAGTCTTTACTGGCAACACGTTGGTGATGTTTTTAATGTTACAGATGGTCATAAGTGATGGTGACTATTTTTCATCAGATGGCCAATCCGATTGGTTGTCGGCTATAAAAATGAACGAAATTACAGACTATTGACTTACCTCAGTGAATCCCAATGCATCCTAGCTACCCTCAGCCCTGGAAACGTGAACAGAGTACCGATAATGGCAGCCCAGACCGCAAATGAAAATTTTAATATTAACTTTGATGCAGGACCTCTGGAATAAATTGTTTTGGAAAGTAATGCGAAATCAGCTTAGATTTAAAATTTCTTTTAGCTATAAGTAGAAAAACCAAAACCTGATGATTATTTTTTAATATTCAATATAAAAAAAAATATTACTCTGTCTCACTTACTCATACTTCTTTCTGGGATTCCCTGTGATGCAGATGGCTTGGACATGCACAATAAATAAATAACATCCAAGAAGGAATATTATAACCAGTGTTTTCTCAGGCTAGGAAGCAAACCCATAAGCTCCTTCATGGGAAGTTACCTATCAATTTGACTACTAGATTGTATAAACACCAGGGTAGGTAAACACCAGGAATTAAGCAGCTTAAGAATGTCATTTAGCAATAAATATAATAACATTACAATAACTTTTACTTACACTGAAGTCAAACCCTGATTTTCCAAGAACTTGGAAGCATTTTCATAAAAGCTATCATAAGCCGGATCCACACCCACTTCCAGATTAGAATCATCAATAATGAGTATGATCATAGCAATCAGCAGGAACGCACAAAATGCCACAATGCATGTAGACCGTTCACCCATGGACTCCTCACTCGTAAAGTACTGTTTGGTTAATGATAGGAGGATTTTACTGAGGACAGCTTTAAGGAATAAAATTTGTTACAAGTGGAAATATCTGTGTGCCATTATGTGTTCTGGCTTTTTCATTATTCTACCCTAGTGTGACACTAAATTAATTAATTAGTGGTCAACTCAATTTTCGAAGCTTTAGAACACTCAAAAGCATCCCACATGATTAAAAAACTGCTGCAGAATTTGCGTGTATACAATATCCATGGCCATATACACTTTTAACAATTTGATACTGGACTACTACTAACAGGGTTTTGAATTTTGTTTCACTGCTTTGCACATCCAAAGACTGAGTCAGCGTATTGAAACATTTAGTGACACCTAATTAAGAGACATCAATTACAGAAAACCAAGTGCATAAAATACATATACAATAATGTGATATTATTACATATGGTATATACATAATGTCATAATTTATAAAGGATACAATGCAAATAATATAACCAAGAAGCACCACACCATACTCAAATTGAACTCATCTTTGAGAGGAAATATGGCAGTGTAAACCTGAAATTAAATTTTGTAGAATATATTACAAGATTTAATCTGTTTTTAAAAATTATTTGACTCTGCATTATTTTATCTACCATTATAATATGTACTGTACCAATTCAAATGTAGAAAAAGTATTCCATATCAACTACAGGAACAAAAAAATTTAACTACTTAGAAGTAGAACAGTAATCTTCATAGTTTCTATTAAAAATATTCTTTCTTAATGTTATATGTTTGTTTAAAAGATGTGCTGAGGAGTTTATTTTGCTGTTTTTTCACCTCAACATAAGAGCAGATTTTCGAAACAGTAGTAAAAAGAACAAATGTAAATGAACTGAATGTGTCCTAAAAAGCATTTACAGAAAACAAGTGGTTTTGAATTCGTTCTTCGTACCTCTGACATGACGTACACTATGGCAGTGTAAAGAGAAAAATCTACTATCCATAAATATTCCGTATAGAACCTTAAATGGACTACATCCAATTCTGAAACAGGTGCCGTCTCCAGTTGTATATCGAGGCTCCGAGGGATATGAAACGTCTCCGGTTTGCCATTCGATTCAGCCTTCCCACCTTTCTTCCCTTTCGATTTGTCTTTAGGCACCCCTGCCAAGGTCTTCAATTCATTGTTATCAGGATATAAATACCGATACAATCCTTGAGAACAAAGCAACCACCTAGCAAATGAGTAACTGCCCAATTTTTGTATCACTGACACCATGATAAGTGTAATAACTAGTTGAGCGCCAAGCAAGGCCTATAAAAACAAAAATACATTCACGGATGCTCTTAAGAATATTAAAGTTTACAAATTATTAGCGCTTTAAATAAAATTTACCATGGTGATTCGTTTTTATTCACTATGCATTAGGATTCTAAAATTAATGTTATATTTTTATTACCAGCCGGGATGACCGGGTTCTAACCTCATTAATCCTACTCACATCAACTATCAACAATACGGTACCAACTGTCATACGTGATTTAAGTGATGTGATGTGAGGTTCTGTCATGAGTTTTACTCTATAGATTTGCCCTGTGAGATGCCCGACATTTATGTATGAAGAAGTGTAATGTATTAATGCGTATTTTTCTTTCGATTCCGTGATATGAAAATTAGATTCATTAGATTCAAAGAAATTATGATTCACTGGTGCTCAATGCAAAAACTTTTAGAACTGAACGTTATAGCATAGTTATTTCCAGGTGTCCTTGTCATTTATATATTCATCTATATAGTAATTTTCTTTACCTATAAGTCGCGCTTTAACACGTCGCATAAAAGTTTCAATAGGTAAATTATGTATCAACTTTGGACCGATATTCTAAAAGACATACAAATACCGAACCCCTTATAAGAACGCTCGTACTTTTAAGGGCAATATGAAAACGTAACCAGATCATACCTATTTCTTGTTTCACGGTTGTGTATAACACTTTTATGTTTGTATTTATTTTTTTCGTATAAATACTAAATTACTGGATTGTTCCATAGTTCATTTTTTATTATTCAAGTTAACGATTTTTCCCACTTTAGAGACATTTGGTGGTATAAATTATATACAGCTTGTTTATTTAGCATTTAAAATTAATTCTTTAAAATAAACCAATATTATACATAGAAAAATGTACTGATCGTCAAAATTTAATTTATTTCTTTAAGTCTTAAGAATTAAAGATGTGTCAACAGCAAGCACTACAATGTCCATATAATTGTTAATAAATATGTCAAATCATTATTATAAATATTATTTGCCCCATGCCTTTGGAGAACTTATAAAAGTGTTATTTATTGAAACTGAAAAATAAACAAAAATTTTTTTTTAAAGTAAAATATTAACCTAAAATTTATTGAATATTTAAATACTTGCACTGTTTATTAGTGTACTAGTCTCATTAAAACCCCACCAACCAAAATTCAAGCATTATTTTTTTAAGACATAATACTTTCATACTTGATAATTTCATAAAATTTATACTTCCTAACCATGATAGTTTATTGATAGCAAAAGTCAGTAACAGTAGTTTTGCTTGTGAATTTTTTTTAAGTGAATTAAGTAAGTGATTTAATAATATCAACCCTACAACGACCATAATTTAAATACAAAAAAAAAGTTATTTTTCAGATAATTATACTTTATCATTTTAATTATTCTATAATTCAATAATCAACAGTTTTTGAAACACCTAATTTTTTCTTATACATCTTAATGTAGGAGAAACTAATACTATTTAATGGTGTCATTGTTACACTTATTATTTTTTAGCGCTGGCATCCCAGGCCATTGCGCACGACGGATGACGAGTCTGTCTTGTACGAGATTATTTTATTGATTTTATTTTATTTCGGTATCACAGTCGTACGTCGTCTTAGAAGTCTGTCGCAGGTCGCAGACGGACGCGACTTATCCCTGTGTGGGAATTTTTAAGTGGTGTGAAGTGAAAGAAAAGCCGACATAATGGGATCGTTGTTTAGGAGTGAGGAAATGACTTTGTGCCAACTTTTTCTTCAGAGTGAAGCGGCGTATGCTTGCGTGTCTGAACTGGGAGAGTTGGGGCTTGTACAGTTCCGCGATGTAAGTATTATGCGATACAGGGCGTGAGAAACGCCCCTTCATTAACAATACTACATAAAATTTCATAAAACAAATATATATAAATGAATGTGCATTGATTGACCCACATTTACATTCTACTGTTACAGCCTCAACTGTGCATGCGCTGTCCTCAATTTATACGAACATGATCTAAGATGTAATATCGATTAGGAATAACGTTTAAATGGTAGGCTAGCAATCGTAGACATAATATTTGAACATACTAGATTGATGCTTCACACTTGTGAGTGCTGAATGTAATACAATTCTTTTACATTGTTAACATTAATGGCTGTTTTATCAATATGCTGTTTTGTATAGCATTAATTTAGAAAGTTTGACCTGCTTCTCTTTTGATGTTCGTGTTTGATAGTTTTTTATTTAACTAAAAGTACATTCTCGTTTAGTTTTGTGTACCAATATATTTTTCAACCCATAAAAGAAACACAGGTTCTCAGGTGCAGTACCTGCAAGAGTTCAAAGTAACATAGAAACCTTACCAACATTTTCCTGTTTCCAATTGGCTCATGTGGAAATCTTTCACCCAGTTTGACACAAACCTTATTAACAGGACACATCATTTCTCAAATAGTGTAGTGATAATATATCTCTAATTTCTTTGGGTTAAGAATCAACAATGTACAAAATGGATCTAAGAAAACTTTTCATTAGTTAATTTTAAATGAACTAATATTCTAATTGAAATACAATAATAAATAAGTCTGAACCATTTCAAATCACTATGAGCACATAAGTAAGCCTTGTTATAAATCTGCTTGCAAGATTTAGCATAAAATAAAAATCATTTTCAGATTCAAAATCATTTAATCATGTAGGTATTCTGTAAATACATTTATGCACTACTATTAATGATATGCTCTGATAATAATGACTAGGTAACACTCCATGTAAACAGTGGAGTGGAGGGATGTGAGGGAGTGGAGAGAGAGACTGATTCCTCCTCAGAAAATTTACTCTCTTTTTTTTAATCAAATTGTGTACTTAAATCAACAATCTAGACTTATAAACAGTGGCATATTAGCTACGTAGCAAACGTAGCAATTGGCATTATTATTAGCATTTAGGGGCCCCACACATCAATGCTTTCTGACCATAAAAGTGTACAATTTAAATAGGAACTCATAATATTTTTTAAATCAGTATAGGTACCAAGGGGAACCCTTATCCCCAAAGCTTTTTTCAGCAGTCCTCGAGAATGTCTTCCGCAAACTAGATTGGGAAAGCTTCTGCCTAAACATAAATGGATCCAAACTTAACCATCTCAGATTTGCAGATGACTTAGTCCTCTTTGAAGAGAAGCCAGAACTTTTGGAAAAAATG
>DWPT01000573.1:0-23001 GCA_018251895.1 Agathymus mariae mariae
TACTATACTTAATTGTCACAAATTTCCATGATATTTTGTTTTACACGCACTTTTTTTTGCGTTCCTCTAATTTTGTCTATGAGTGTATATGCAAATATGTTGTTATAAGTGTAATAGTCTAAGAACAGCCTAACCTATTCTGATTTAATTTGACTGGCTTTTGGTGACGCTTTAAATATTTTACGTCAAAGTTTTTAACGTAATTTTAATAATGGTTTACCATTGAATATATTTTTAAAAATAGGATTCGCTTGCCATCCTGCACTAGTAGCGTCCTCGTGTGCCATAGACTAATTACGTAGAATTAAAAAGTTAGTGAGGAGAATGTTCCATTCACTAATCGCCAATAACAGAAAGATAATTTGTTCGATTCGCTCAACTTTACAGACTAAATTGTGCTCATTCAAAGCTGTTCGTTATGGAAGTAAGGTAGGGTAATGGAACGTGTTGTTGATATTTGTAACACGTTCTGTAACGTGATTGTCTCTCTTGTCGGCAGTTCTCTCAAAGCTGAGCCGCAAGATCAGTCTGAAGCTGGTCAAGTTTGTTGATTGCCTGAAGGATACGTACTTCGGCACCTTGCAAAGGTAACACGCTGTGTGATTTAATAGCCGTGGGCCGTCTTCGCATTATTATGTTATTTATTGTTTTTTTTTTTTTATATATATAAAAGCAATTGTAGCGTTTTGGTTTGTACGTCGGTCATCCTCACGAGAGTCTCAAGTTTGAATCCTGTACGCTCCCCTATTGTCAAAATTATTTACGTATTACAAATTAATTATCACTTGCTTCGGTGAAGGAACATATCGTGAAGGAACCTGTACACATGAAAATTCTTTAAAATATTCTTAAGGGTGTACAAAGCCGACAAACCCGCCCTGAGCTAGCGATGCAGACCATGGCCTTAACCCCTCTCACTGAGGCGAGCACAGCTCAGCTGTGGCACAATTATTGCTAGTAATGAAATCATAAGATCAAACGTATGTAAATTTAACAATTTTCGCTTATAATTTGGCAGTAATGAGATAAATGAGATAAATTTATCTAAAAAATAAAATTACCTGGTGGCTACGCTGATATTCACACTGATGTCATTGCATGGTCGTATAATAAAAACAAGTGTGTTACAACCTGTCGTGGGTGTACGTCGACTCCAACCGCGACACAGTGAACCCTAGAGCGGAGTTGTGAGTGTGCGGATGATTATTTACCGGTATGCCATCGTTCCCGGCAGGTGTCTGGAGTCGCTGGAGCGGTCGTGCCGGCTGGAGGCGGCGGCGGCGCCGGCGTGCAGCGCGGCCGCGCGGCAGCTGGTGCGCGCCACGCGGCGCGTCGAGCTGCGCGCGCTCGCGTCCTTCTCCCTGCTCGGCGCGCTGCTCGACTCGCTGCGGCGGCTCCTCCACAGGTGAGATCACGCACTCGCTAGAAATATGTGGCCGCACCTTAAAGTACCACGGTGTAAGAGGAACGCTGTTCACACTTGCTGATATACACTATCATTGTAACGTGTTTACCTCTATTACGGTCACATGGTGACACACATAATAAGGCGTCTCTATCGACCAAGACGTAAAATCTAAGATGTCTGTCACATAAATACGCTTCTCTCTGTAACAAAGTTATGTATTGTAGAACTGTAAGTTTCATCGCAATTGTTCTAATTTGTGAAAATGTTGGAAAATTCCACAATATGTTGGTATGTATGTTGTTATGTGCCATTATAAATTGTTCCCGCGTTGGGTTTACAAATTCATTTATGATTTATTTAATAACTAGCAAACCACCTTCGCTTCGCTGCAGAAAAACGATTACCCTTAGAAATAGCAGCTGCATTGTTTTAGAACTGGCTTATTTTTGTTCCTTGTATTAGAAATGGAAATAAATTAATTTATATCTTTTTATTTATGCGTGTATTGCAATAGAACAAACTTTAAATATTAAGTGACGCTTCCTGCAATAAATTAGTCAATAATCGATTAAGTCATTTCAGAGATTAGCGCGAACAAACGCACAGACAATAATTCAAACAACTATTGTTTTGGGTTACTAAATGCCCGTAATCACAGTTTTTCTCATATTTACTTCATGTACAGAAAACGATCAGTAAGAATTGTACTTATTATGTTTATAAAACGACGATTATCAGATTTTTTTGACGTGGATCGCTTTGTTATTTTGATGTTATGTATACTTTAAGGCAAATAATTATTGCCTTTAATAACATAATATTTGAAGCCAGTGTACGCAGATTGCGTACGTGTCCTCAGATTCAGCCCGTAAGAAATTATAATTGGCTTAGAAAATTACGCGTTAAAAAATTTGTACACCATTTTTTAAAACATGCTTTGTTTTCTAAAACTACTACAAACGTTTATAATATCTATTAATGTAAAATGTTCAAGAAACGAGTTACATTTAAACATGTCATTGGGCAAAACGTTCAAATCCAGTATCAGTATAAATATGTAGTTACTTGTCGCACGTCACAGGTTGCGTATAGCGGGTGGCGAGGCGGAGGACGCGTGTTGCGTGCTCAGTCCGGTGTGGCGGCGGCAGGTGGCGCTGCACACCGTGCAGTCGCTCAGTCCGCAGCGGCTCGCCAGGATCATATCTACGCAGGTCATAATTAATGTCTAGTTTTTTTTTTTATTTATATAGTTTAATCATACATTTTTATGTTATTTTGAAGTTAAGTTTAAACTTTTTCGGTCGGAAACTATGTTCTATAAAAAGTGTGATTATGTTTTCAGAAGGTTTACGTCGTAAAGCAGCGTCCAAATTTTGTATTTAGAATCTTAGAAAGTATATGGGACATCTTATTATAGAGGGCAGATAGATAATCTTTCCGGAGTTATAAGGCTAACAGAATATAGATATGGCAAAGATGGCGCCCGTCCCTTGAAAAAAAGTGATTACAGTTTGCGAACTTTGTTAGACGAAGCTATGATAGACGAACTCATTTAAATATAATTTTCAGATCATAGAGAGGTTAAGTGAAGCGCACGAGAGGTACCAGTCAGCGCTGGCGGCGTTGGAGAGCGCGCTCGCCAACCGGCTGCACCACACCGAGGACGTTAAACTGGCCATCAGGAAGAAGTGGGTGCTTGTTACTGTTCCAATATTCCATCGCCAAAAAATACGTTTATATTGATTCACTCAAGTTGAAATACACCTTTGTAAAATTGTAGTGAATGACACTTGACGTTAATGCAGTTTTTTTTTATATTAATTAATTTACTTTGGGATTAATTTAATTACTAATGGGTGTAAAACATTTCCCTTATACAAGAAATTTTCTGGATATAAATTTATATACACATTTATTTTTTATTTAATTATTTATTTACATACTTGGCAAAGAGTAACACTAATGATTTATTTTAATTGTAATTATTTAATAAAAAGTAACTTAAATAATATATCTCTTTGTTGTCCTAAGTAGGAATTAACTTTGAAATATAATCATGTTTAAATATTTTGCATTACAGCCAGCTGGATTAACCAGCAGTAAAAACATAAAACTTGTTTGTAGTATAGTTCTGTCGTCCGTTCAAGGTACGCGCCGTCGTTCGCGCGGCTGTGTCTCGAGAGCACGTCCATGTGCGACCTCCTGATGTACGGCACGCCGGAGCTCGGCCGGGAGATCGGTGAGCGGGCACGCTTGTGCACAGCGGTGCACCGCACCGTACTTAACGGAGCTTAATGGTATCCCGGGGGATTGGCATTTCGCTCGTGAGTTGCGTGCGTGTGCGCGTGCGTGCGTGCTTGCGTGAGTCCGTGCATGTGTGTCTGTTTGTGTATTTCATGGTTTTCTTCATGTAATCGACTGGCAAACAAACGAGCCACACGACAACGCAAAATGGAACGTTAAAAGCTTGAATATCAAGTAAGCAGTGAACAAGCTTGTTACTATTCCTCCCCAGAAAACGTGATTCATTAAATATATTTCATGATTGAATCTAGGAGAGTAGTAGCTACTTGAACGGGTATCCATCTATCACCCTACAAACTACCCACAGAATCTTATTACAACTTTGTCTCGTGGCAAGAGGTACTTAGCTTGGTTTGAAAGACGAAATGAGTAAAAATAAAAACACTTAAACTCGATAAAAACAGATACATTATAACTATAAACTCGGGTATTATGTCAAAGGGAACAATACTCGAGTTTATTACTTAATAAATTAAGTGCTGTTGAGAAAGTGTTCACTTTAACTTTCACTAAAAAAATATACACCTTGGAAGTTATTGCCGCTTTCCCTGAGTCTGTACAGAGGGGACAAAATTTGGGTATTAATAAATTTATAAATAAATACCAACTTCTGATAAAAATATTGGACGTTCATCCTATCTCTGTCTAATCGTGGATGACGTCATCGACCAGGCAGGGGCCAGTACGGCGTGGTGTACGCGGTACGCGGCGCGTGGGCCGGCCACTCGCCGGCCGCGGTCAAGTCGGTGCTGCCGGCGGACGAGCGGCACTACCACGAGCTCGCCATGGAGTTCTTCTACACCAGGTAAAGTTTCCAGTGCGCCTGTAATAATTCACTTCACACACAATCTAACTATCAACGTCATTGAATCCGAAGTAACATCTGCTCGTGGTTGTATCCTGCTGTGTAAGGGAGGAGGCAATGTGCCTTGCTCCCTCCCGCTGGGGGTTACTGGGCTGCTGATATGAATCTAGATGGGATTCAAACACGGTGGCAAAACAGCTTTATCTGGCTAACTATGATAGCTAGTCTGTTAGTTCCTATCAGCTTTTGAAACGAAGCGATATATAATAGCTTGCTTCTTGCCTTGCAATACATGGTTGGTCCGACTCAGTCTGAAACCCAGTTGTATTTTATTCTAATTCCTCATGTGGCATGAGGATGATTATCTGAGTACCAGCTACAAACAAAATATATTACTGATCTTCCCGTTCCAGAAGCATCCCATCTCACCCGCGCATAGTCCGCCTGCTGGGGTCGCTGGTGCAGCGCAGCGGCGGAGGGGCGGCGCCCGGCGTGCTGTTGGTGTCGCCGCGGTACTGCCGCGACCTGCACGCCGCAGTGCGCACCGGACTCTCGTTCCCCGCCAGGATGAGGATCAGCTGCGACATCGTTGAAGGTCGCTATGGCTTCGCCGGTTGATGGCTTCGGTTGTTCAGAAACATAGTCGCTACGATTTGTAGCCGCTCCACTGGACGAACCGGAGAAATATTAAAATCAAAATAAATCAAGAATTAATATGTTTTCAAATAAATAAATCTTAGTGTTCTGCGACTGATTTAATAAAACTGATCAGGTCTAAATAGGTCGTAATCCATCGCGCTTTTCAAGTGTGGTTAGACTGAGTTCTTATATCTTCGAGAACACTGGATTTTTTCTAGTTAATTCGATCGGATAACATGGAAAAAGTTCCAGTATGTACCAGATATTAACCTTGGTTTCTGAGTGGAAGATAATGTCTAACCTAAGGGAGTGAAAATGTCTATTATAATAACTCCATTAAAATACTTCATATACTACCCATTCAGGTATCCGCTACCTTCACTCCCTGGGGCTGGTGCACCGCGACGTGAAGATGAAGAACGTGCTGCTGGACGAGCAGGACCGCGCCGCGCTGTCCGACCTGGGGTTCTGCGCGGCCGAAGCCCTGATCTCGGGCTCCGTGGTGGGCACTCCCGTGCACATGGCGCCGGAGCTACTGGCGGGCGACTACGACGCCGCCGTCGATGTTTACGCGTTCGGCATACTGTTCTGGTTAGATGGTGTGGTATATAGCCGTGCCTAGTAGTAATGGGTGATGTTTGTGACGACTGAGTTGGAAGAAGAAGCCCCTTGGGAGTTTCTTGCCGCTTATCCTTTTTGCCGAGTTCGTTTACATGCGACTCAATTTTCACTACTTTTTTTATATTTCTCTATTTTACACTTTTCAACTTTATGTTTTTCTAAGGAGATCATTTTTTGGCAGACTAGCGCCAGCAGTATGCGTTGGTGCTTTATCGAAAACGTCCGGCCATTGTGGCGCAAATATTAAAGAGCCCAAAATCGTACAATGTGTAAATGTCGCTTTTATATTAACCCCACTCGAACAAAAATCAATACGTTGTGTTATTGTACCCGTAGGTACGTGTGCGCCGGCAACATCAAGCTGCCGAGCGCCTTCGAGACTTTCCAGAACAAGGAGCAGCTCTGGACCAAGGTGAAGAGAGGTCAGTGTGTCTGTATGTGTTCGTCTTATAGAACGTTGGCTTTATTAATTACAGATTATACACGTGACCATTTTGTGGCTCAGTTGGTAGTGACCGCGCGTGCCGAGCGAGCCGCCCGGGGTCGATCCCCAGCCGTGGCAGGCATTTATGAGACAGATAAGTGTATTTTCTGGAGTCGTGGGTGTTTGTGATGTCTAGGTGTGTGTCCGTCTTACTATAATGTTTTTCTTGTCGTCTATACAGTCGTAAGTTAACGGACTATTGTTATTGATGGTCATTAATCAATTTCAAAGTACACCGAGAGCTTAACTCAAAAGTATTCGTTCTCTCCCTTAGGTCTTCGACCGGAACGTCTGCCACACTTCACGGACGAATGCTGGGAGGTTATGCAGGCGTGCTGGGCCTCGGAGCCCGCCCAGAGGGCGCTGCTGGGTGACGTGCAACCTAAACTGGAGGCCATTCTCGAAAAAGCGCTCAAAGAAGACCCACAAGAACCTGACGTCGCCCGCAATAAGGCATACGACGGCTTCGAAGACGACTCGTTGTACATGACGGGCATTTATAAAACTCCGTGATGGCGAACTGGACTCGGACGAGGTGATAAAGTCGTATTTAACATGAATTTCTATCGATCGATAGTGATCGGTGCGTGCGGGGCCAACGTTTGATTGTTGCAGCGCTCTCGTGCGCAGGGCGTTGTGCTTGTGAACAATAGTATTTTGAGAATAATTGTCGGACGTCAATGTTTTGAGAGTAAATAACTAATTATATCATTTTAAACATACGTTATTTCAGTGTTGTTTGAGTTTTAATATAGGACAATAGTAAGTGACATTGTCTTTTATGGGAAATGAAGTATTAATATTGTAGTAAATACAGTAGAATAGAGATTATTTACATCTATGAAAGGGATATTGGTCACACTGATATTGAAATATTTTTATTAATAATTTATGTGATTTATAAAAACTTAATTATCTATGACAAGTTTTTAAAAGGAACCTTAGAAGAATACAAACATCACAAGACGAACATCCAAATAGTGATATTTTAAAAATACGTTCATATATGGAAATACAGATAGACCTCGGTAGGTAGCCTTCGACTGTGACTCAAAGAGCACATAAAGATCGTAAACGTTGAACAGCCTTCACGTTGAAGCTTTCATGCATCAGTTACCTCCGAGCTACCCGGATTGGTAGCAGTACCCGGAGGAGCACGGTACGCCCCCAGGCTCTACGGTCGTGGACAGGGACCTGTGCTGTGGACTACTAAAGCGTAAGACAATGTGATAACCATGACTTCATTTAAAAGTGATTTACTGTGGTATTGAAAGGCTCTATAATTACGTTACGTTGTCATGTCACACTAGTACCGAGCACGCACGCTAGGTGGCGCCCGTGTTACCTATGTATTTGCAACCTTTATCACTAAGCTCGTTGCGTCGCATGTGGAACGGGTCGACGGTGAGGCAGAGAAGAGGCAGGATGGAGAGCATTTATGGCTGTGGGGAAGGAACGGTTCCGGGATGTGCTTATCAAACTATGTTTTATAACAAGGTACTAAAGTGTGATTTGTTAAATTCGTAATGATATAGAATCGCAATGATAATCGATTGGGTATAGACATAATGAAAAATATTAGACAATAATTGAATTCGAAAGTTTGATGCCACGACGGGCGGTCGTAAACAGTACATAAATACATTAACACCGTGTGATTAATCTTCGCGCATGCATCTCGGGATGATCGGAGTAGAATTGTACATATGAAATATCCAAATTGGATATATTGGTCACAGAGATGAAAAGTGTATCATGAATTTATTTCATAGTATTAATTATTTAAGAAGTAAGCGATACTGTTGTTATGATAAATTGTTAAACCGATAACATTTCATTGAATTAGTTAAGTGGTCAGAGTACAGATAAAGAATAAAACTATTTTTCGAAGTACGGCCTTATGATTGGATCTTTTAAATGTTTTCAGAAAAGACCTTGAACTAGATATTATTAATGTTATATTTTTATTATTTTCAAATATTTCCTTTACATATCTATCTATCTATAGGCTTTAGTAAGTCACACAGGGTTCAGTTGACTCGTGTATTACGTATAATATTATTTAGTAACAAAGCCCTGAGAATTGTAATTATGTAAGTGCATTGTCATTTTCGTGAAGATTTCTTATAAAAAATATATATATGGCCTTAAGTCACTCGCTGATAATGTAGATTTTGATAGGTGAAACAATCTTTACAATTGTTCCAGTAGTTTTTGCCATCGTTTTTTAGTTTTTTTTTTTTATTTTATTTTTTTAATTTCTGTCACAAATGATAATTGTTTTCGTTCGGTTAGTGTGTCAGGTTTCTCCACGATGGTGCTGAGGGCTTGATACTAGGTCAACGGTACCGTTTAGAAGAACTATTGAAATAAAATCGGGCTTACAAAACTCCCCACCGCCGGCAGCACTAGTACATCGAACGTTGAATACGGCGGGTTCTGGTTAATTCCAACAGGTTAAGTCAGCGCCTGACAACTTATTCTTTGGTCGTACATCAGTTCCATTAATCAGATGAACATATTCAGTCTTCAATAAGATCGTATTATTAATTTGCATGCAGTTTTGAACGCGATGGAAAGTCTTACACACTTGTTGTCCGCGCTCGCCGCACGCTGTGATTCTATGGTAACACTGAAACGCTGTTTGGTGACCTCTACTACATTTTAGGGAATAGTATATTCCGCAATACAAAATAGATTGTTGTTGTGCCAGTGAATATTGGGTTGTGGAAATATTTTTATTTTATTTGCAAGTTCCAGTCTGATTTTAAGTAGAAATGTGTTTTATTTGAACCAAAATCCGTCCGGTAGTTTTTCGGGGACTATTTTGACATTTAGCCTTTTAGATTTATTGGTGTGAATTAATCGTGAGACGTACGTTTGTCAACACTGTCTAACTTAAAATGATGCAAACACAACTGAGTAACTATACGAATTGTTTAAGTGCCTAAGTATTTTTAATGTTATTTTCTTTACTAGTAACAGGAAGGGGTTTTTTTTAATAAATTTTGTTCATTTTGAGATTGACTCAGACATCAACCGAATCCTATTTGACCTCGTAATTATCAAAAATATTTAAGACTCGTTACAAGTTCCATTCGACTATGTATTCCCATACTTAAAGTATACTGTGATTATTTAAAATTGTTAATACTACACTGTTGATCGATTTGAATGTAAGGAATGAGAGAAGAATGAGATGTATTGATGTACATTTGTTTTAAATGTTGAGAAAAGACTTAAACCAATTCAAAATAGCACGAATTTGATGTGAATCTCCTAAAACTGTATAAGTTTTAGTATCGGGAAATAGTCGAAATTAAAATTTAAAATATTAAAGTCGTTCATTTGAAATATGGTTTATCTTAAAAGTTAGAAGTTATGTATGAATTAAGCCGCAGTTGGGTTCGTTTGGGGAGAGTCCGACCAAGAATCATATTTATATATAAAACCGACGAAAGAGACCATTTTTTAGATTAGATACAGAAATCATAGTCAAATCCGGAGCGTATGATCTTGCAAATTTGTATAATTGTTGCAATTTTTTGTAGAACAAAAAAACTAAATCAATGTGACCATTTCTAAGCTTGATTTGAATGTAAAGTTTTTTATTATAAAAATATGTTTGTGATGTAATTAACTAATTTTTTTAATTAATGTTGAGCCAGTATGATAAATTAGTAAATAAAAGAATTTAATATTTTTAATAATATTATGTTATTAACAAACGAATCCCTTACCTCTCTCGAGTCCAAAGTTTGGACTCCAAACCTGCCTACCCTGCTTGTGGTGGCATCGGACAGTGCTGCTAACGAGGATACGAGTACCGGTTCCGTCGCTTGAAACTGGACTACCACCCAGATGGTGGAAGGGATTTTCGCTTTTCGACTCTTCTAAAATCAATCATGACTTTTTTCACCGATTCGGTTTCAGAGGCTTAGACAGTAATAAGCGTTTCTCCCGAATCCCCGTTGGACGGCTTCGCGTCAGTGATGAGGGTGTCGCGGACATCAACGGGCGGCGATAACCACTTACCATCAGATAACATTGGGTTTCCATAGAGTTTATATTTTATTGTTATAGTTCTGTGGTTGTTATGACGATCTAACGCGTGCCAAGAGTGAAGAACTTTTTATATTGAGTTTAAGACACGCACGCACCCTTCCGAGATGACTGCAACAGGGACGAGACAGTTTACTGTTTTATGTTCAATAAAAAGTCTAGCAATATCGGATGCGGTCAAGAGTTAGATGAGCGACCGCTAACGCCTTCAACCGAGTTGATATCAATAAAAAGTTATTAAGCTATTTGCAGAAACAAGAATCACGCAAAACTATTCAAATGTAATGAATTTATTCGAAGTTGGTTTTTACAAACACTTTTCGAACGTCAAACTACGCATTCGCTTCAACAAATCCCTACAGTGGTCTCGGAAGACAAAGCGGCAAGAAGTCCCGAGGATTTTTTTCGTACTTACAGTTACAGAACGCACTTATGGCTACATAATAAACTCATGTGCAAGCATCCGTAAAGTAATCATCTAATATGCAATTAGCTTTCTGCATAAGAATACTTTTAATGTAAGTATTTAATTTACAATACGGCATTTCTGTAAATTGTAATGTAATTTAATTATAAGTATTTACATATCTAGCCCTGAAATAGGCACCAGTTTTGCTTAGTCTGAAACTTGGATAATCAGTTTAGCCTTATTCCTAGTATTAATATTGTGAACATTACTCTTGTTAAGAAAACTATCAGAGTAATTTTTAACGTACATAAAAGTATTCAATTCATTTCACTTATGAAAGCTTTCTTTATGAAAGTGAATTTAGAACTATTATTGTTTTAGGTATATCTCATTTCATTGTATGGCAAAACTCTCAAGCAAACGAGACGCACTAGCCTGGGGTTTTCATCAGCAACGCGTTTGTGTCTCCCTTGGCGTTACTGATGAGGTGACCTGTCGTTTGCCGGCTGTTAACATAAAAAATAAAAGTACCATTTAGGTACAGGTAGGTACTCATAAATCCAATAGACGTGGCTATTCAAGGCGGTGATAAACGCAAGTAACTTTTAGCTCCAGAGGGTATAACGAGTGCCTTTTCAAAGATTTTACAAAGAAAAATAAAAGTGTTTTACTTACCATCTTATTGAAACTTTACTAAGGGCGCAGAGTATAAGTTCACCTGTGAATCACTTCGAGAGTCGTGCCGGGACAGAAACGGTGCTACCGTTAGAATTAAACTTGAACCGTACAATTTATATTGAACTGTTTACCGATAAACGGCAAACGGCAATAGAACCTAATAAGTAATTAGCCAATAACATTATTGCTGTAAATGACACAGAAAATATATTGGTATTATATAATAAATACAATTATATAATTAACACAATTATATAATAAACATTAGGTGCCCATTCATCTAGTCGGTGATTTAAAAAACTGTCGGTAAATAATATTTGGTGGTAAACGACAAACTGTGGTAGTATCATGTAGTGTGGTATCGCATTTTTGTAGCGTTTTTTCGGCGAAACGTACTTTCTGTTAATATCTAATTGTATCTGCTCATAATTTTCATCGATGAGTTCGTGTTTTCTTTTCAGATTTGCATCGTTCATGGTTAAAAATCATAAAACATATTGAATTTGCAGATTTAATCTCATTACAGTTTTATTACCTGTATTTATGATAATAATATCTACACCAACGTATATCGCTACAATGTAGAATTAACGTAGAATATATGTCTTATTATATTACCTTTTTTTATTGTTACATAATGATTACTTGCTACAAAATTATTAAGTTAAAGTATGCTTGTGGTCCTAATTTGGACGAATCGTATAACACGGACACACTTGACCAATTCTGTATCATCCATGCTATAATTCAAAAAAATCCGCGACGAAAGTACCCTGCTCCGGACTTCGTCCAATATCAAGCCCCAGCGAGCCAGATACGAGATTTTTCATTAAATTTATTCGCGAAGAACAATTTGCATGTATTATTTAGTCGGTTGATATGAAGAGCGTCGGGTCTAAATGTCCGTATTATGCAAATCGGGGACCCTGTCCCCGGTCGGCGGGCTACTGGGGAAAACCGCCCGGCACGGACTGATGTCCATTGAATTAATTCTGACGCGGTTTGAGTTACATCTTTTTTATTGATATAGAAGGAATCTGGAGTTAAATGGCCACTGCAGGCTCTGGACAATTCAAGGAAAAGTTTCAGTAAGTCATTGCTCACAGTTATTGCTTTATTTGAACCGGATTATATTTGATTTTTATATATAGTTAACACTTAATATTATGGTTATCTATAATACATATATTTCGGAGAATGGATCTGAGCCCGTGGGCAAACGACAAGAGTTATTATGAAAATTTCATTAACAGATCAGTAAATACTGTCTAGACTGTTTTTGTAGTTAATACATTAAGCAACACATACGTGTTTCAAATTTAAAGAACTAAAAACTGACATTAAAAAGAAAATGAAGTACAAATGAAGAAAATTAAGCGCTTAGCACAAAAATAATCACAATGTTTCCCGAAGCGGAGTGAGTTATTAGTTAAATGTATAATTTTACGCTCAAGTAATCTGTCAAAACGCCAGTCAAACACTCTGAGTTTGGAGTAAGTACTTAAGGCTTGTTTCTTTTTTATGTCAAAAGCCGCCAAAAGAGCAGACCTGCCAACTGGTGATGGGGTTTTCACAGTGGCTCAGTCAGGTCCGTGACGCTAATATCATAACCGAAGTGTTGCCAGCTATTAGAGGAGCTTATCACATCGTAAGTTTTCATTACTTTATGCGAACAAAAATTTTTGTGACGTAATATTTTCCTCGTAATACGTGATACACAAAATATACAAAATATTACATAAGCATTTTTACAGGAAAAGAAAATGCATCTCGATTTATTTATTGCGAGCGACATATTAAATTAATATGTTATGTAGCGAGACACTTTTACAGTGATAGCATAAGCGGTTTGAACCTACTCAGATCTACGGCAATGGAAGCCCTAGATCGTACACTGAACACACATTTAAATCATCAAATTAATGCGCGTACTGAAAATCACTTGTTTCACTGAACGGAAACAGCTTGAGGAACTCATCAAATATACCTGTAAGTTTTCTATAATATCATCAAAGGTGTGTGTAATTTTTACATCATTACATATATCTCATGTGAGAGGAACGTTACGATAGAATATAATTTATTTTATTAACGATAAAATAAACGTAACGTAACTACCATATTGTTATTGTAAATTCAAAGGCATCGATTTGACGAGAGGTTATCAAGACTGGATGATAATTTCAAAGAGAACTGCTTGGAACCGTTTCGGATATTTACCGTTAAGTGATAAATGTTATTAATAACTACGAGTAGAAATTATTCTTGATCAAAGTTACTTGCCGCTAACGATTTATGTTTAAGGAATGTGGTCGTATTGACAACAAAACAACAGAGCAATGTTCGGTAGGCCATCGAGTTCAGATGAATACATAGACAAGCACTAAATTCTGAATCTTTTCGTTCACATAACAAAATGTACAAATCATTTCTCCGTTCACAAAATATGAATAAATAGATATAAAAATAAATGTGAGCCCTCTGCTCACGTTTGTCGAGTAAACATTCCAAAGATTCCTTCGTCCTATAAATTGGACCCTTGTTTTCAGCTTTGTCTAATTTGAACTACTTGTTGGTTTTGCGATCCTATTACCGGAGCTTTGAGTTCCAAGCTGTTGGGGTTGGAAGCCCGAAAACACGTCTGTTTTCGCCAGGTTACCATAATGAAGATTATTTAGACTAATAATATTCTTGGCGTTCCGTGATTATATTTGTATTCTATATAAAACCAAAGCAAATGTTTTTGGTGATTAAATTAACAAGAGTGGAATTAGAACTGCGAGTAACTCTTTCATTTTTTTTATCAAATCATCAGAGCTCATGTAAATGTGCAGTACCAGGAGAATTGTTTTCTTCTTGAGTATGGGATCAAATACCATCTTGCTGAACGTTATTATTGATACGAAGGTAATTGCAGGTTAGGAAAACTATAATGACCATGAAAACCAGTTAATGACAAGAGCCTCGAGCAAATTAAATGACTTTTGCCCTTATGCATTGTGTAATAGAGCGAATGTCGCGTGCACGTTTGCTTTATTACCTGCGGCATGTTCTATTGTTTTCCAAGGATCTTGACGAGTAGGGCGTAGAAAGTTCCGCGACGTCCGGAAATCGGTGTAAATAGCAGGCAGAGTCGCCCTCAGGTAACCCCCACGCTATACAGCGGGGGTTACGTCACTAGGGGATCGTTGACCCCCTCGAGTAGAATACCAAATCAAGGAGGAATCTCTCGAGTCCCGAATTTTCTCGGCATAGGCCGTGCGTTCTCTCTAAGGGAAATACCCGCGATAAACGAGTGCGACTGCCACTGGTATACAAATAACTTTGGCTTTTTTTAATACACATAATGATTTTTTTTTAAACCTGCCAAATAAAAAAATTCCTGCATCGTATATGGACAGATGCAGTTTGGTTACCCTCAAAATGGGAAGTTACTATCAGATGTCCTTTCCGCTCATCTGCTCGCTACCTGATAACAATGGGTCGCCGAGAGCAACACGGAAACAGAACTCATGAGCGAGAACCCGACTCGCTCTTATCAAGGGTCTTATCAATATTTTAGCTAGGTAATACGAGTTTTCGGATAATAAGGGTTTGTTCATAAATTGTGTAACACATTTATTTTATTTATGTCCTCAGTAATGCCGGAAATGTTGTTAGATACGACAAATTGTTACAGGGGGGCGGTATACGTGTGCCGTGGCGTAAACATGTTTTTATTTTTTCGATATAATTTACATCCATTATCGAAGCGTTTTTAATCGCGCAGCTCGACGAAATTTGTCATTTGCAAGTCATGTCAAGTCAAGTCAAGTACGACAGACTCAAGTAACATTGGGTGCGGTCGGTATTGGATGGGTGACCACTACTGACGAATTTTCCTAAGAGCCTCCGTGTTTCGGAGGTTACGTTATTATTATTATATTGCAAACAGTTATATATTATAATAATTTTTGTTATATTTTCATTGTTAAATATTTTCATGATATTTAGATACCTCTTTATCATTTAAACCTTATCGAACGCATTTCTACAAATCTATGAAATACTATAAACCATTTTAGTTTGGAGTTTGCATCTAGATTAAGATGCACTTTCAAAACAAATTATTCCGACGAAGCGAAAAGCAATACTAACGTTATTAAATCTAAATGGCGTCCGCGCGCACCATTCCGTACGGGCAAGGGGTGCGAGAGGTAAGGGGTATTATTGACTACATGCAGCACTTGACAAAATGTTTTTTCGTCTTATTGACTCATGAATATTATTCACTACTCTTTAAAGTTCGGTATTAAAATACGAACATAATGGTATGATAATCTCTTTTTAACATAGGGTAAACAGTGAGATATCAATCCCGCACCGAGCGAAATAATACTTGTTTCCACGCACAGAATGACAGTTCACGTATGGGTATTATATATGGACGCATGGCGCAGCGAACGTGATATTCGCCCGACCCTTCGAAAACCATCGTGAGACTGCCGTCCTTCTTATTTCGGGCGACCTTTCGAGAACCTTGCTATATCGCCAACAATATTATAGGCTACAAACAGATTAATATATCGTAAAACAATTTCAATTTATACACTGAACTTGAGTAAAGCTAACAATTCAATTGAAATAACCAACCGCCGCCTCACCACGCTGCTGATACAACGCAGTATCGTACGAGCTCCGCAAATATTACATCTTCCAATAGCGCCGACGCGACGTGGTATTCATTACTTAAACATTACCATTCCGCGTTAATATTATATAACGTCATTAAACAACGGATAAATTAAACGTTTGACGTCACAACTCTCTGTGGAAGAGTAAACAGAATTATACGGAGGTAGAATATGATACACAAACAGTAGTTATTTGCGTTACCATGAGACGAGATCAGCACTGTTTGTGTAAGGAATGGAGTGGACGTCTGCGAAGCGCAGTACACAAATCTTTGGGAGCGCACAGGCTGATATACCTACGGGTGTATCTGTGTATACGGTGTGTTGTGGGGGCCGTACGACTGACTACATAAGCAGTTAAGTTTGCTGATCTCAAGATAAGGTTAAAATATACCAGGTATCAAGATTATAATAGTTAAAACGCCAGTTTGCAGGCATAGCTGTAATGCTGTTGATCAACAGTTGTGTCTTTTAGTATTTTATGGCGTTACATTTAACATTTAACAGAGTATATAAAAAAAATATATGAATAATTTTACATTAGGCTGTTTTCACTGATTACAATGTATTAATATAATTGTTATGTATTAGTAAGTAAGCAATGTATTCGTGAACGCTGATGGCACTGGGCGTTGGAAGACAAGGCGTCGTTGCTAAGACGTCGGTTAACAAGAATCGTTAGATAGCAATGGTACAGATAAAAAAATTGAATTTGGAACTAAGATGACCAAGAAATAAAACTATCCAACGATTACTGAAACTGTTTGGAAAAATTACTCTTTAAAGAAATTGATATATTTTAGATATTATATGTACGTTCAAAAATATTGTGATAGTTTTCTTAAGAAGAGTAATATTCACAATAATAATACAAGGAATAAGGCTAAACTGATTGTACCAAATTTCCGACTTAGTAAAACTGGTAGCTCTTTCATGGGTAGATGTGGTATTATTGGATTTTTATAATAAAACTAGCAGACACGACATACGTCCTGTTTTTAATTCGAAAATTTGTAGCTGAAAATTTCCATTTTACAAAAGAACATTTTCCAGTGGACCAAATTGTGAATCAAAACCATTCTCAAATCCCCTTGAACACGCACAAAAAAATCATTAAAATCCGACCAGTCGTTTAGGAGTAGTTCAGTGACAAACACACGCATACAAGAAATACATATATGAAGATTCCGTTACAATTGACAGAAATAAATTGTAAATTAAAAAACTCACATCAAAAGCATTCTTATGTGAACAGGTTATTACAAATTTCATGATTACTTTAAGAGTAAGACTGCTTGGACGTGAGTTTAAAATATAGCCATAAGTGCTTTCTGTAATAATGAATAGGAAAAAAACTCCTTGGAAGTTTCTTACAGCTTAGTCTTCCGGGACCACTCACGGTATGGATTTGTTGATGCTAACTTCGAATAAATACTGTTTTATTCATTTATTCATTCAATCAATCCCTCATGTTCCTACTACTTTTACCTGCCACATTAAATCGACACATCACTATTTACGAACGTAATTATAAAATAATTTGCTAAACACCAACCGTTGAATGTTTCCAAACGTTTGTATCAACGGGCAAGCAATCGTATATTGTAATACAGGTTGCTCGAGCCAATCATTCGCTATAGCTACAGGGTGCTGTAAAAGCGGCAATTAGCCTTTCATCTCGCCGCCGGCTCCTGATTGGTTCGCGGCACGTGCTCGTTAGAACGATTATATAGTGACACACTGCTATCCTATGCTACAAATTTAACGTTTTCTTTCAAGAAGGCACTTTAAAGAAATACTATTTTTACATTTAAGTTTGCGTTTTCTCCTGTTCCCATGTTTTCTTTCTCTCATATATTTTGTTACTCTTTCGTTCCATGTCATTTACTTCTTTCATTACTAACAACTGAATACGGAGTTCGATATAATCATAGATTTATTTTCCGATACTGAGTTATTTACGACTTACACAATATTAAGTATTGTAGGTTTATTGCCTATCATGTATTCTGTATTTATTCGATGAATGATAAAAATGTCGTAATTTTTATAGACAATGTTTTTTTACTCCATTCATTAACCAGCAAATTGCACTAGAAGAACAAGATGGTATGGATGATAAGCCAAGGACGGACAAATGTATAAGTAATGTAAATGTACACTCTTATTATAAGCTAAAATACTGTTTTATTTTGCGTTATCCCTTGATCGCGTTATAAATTCTTGATTGACAGGCGTGAGTTTTACGTCAGGTATAACGTAGATGTTAAATTGCCATACGTTTATGTTAGTAAGATTTATGTTTCAATGTGCAACCTATTTGTCTGCGTTGTTTGTAATATGTTCATGATTATTTTATAATAGTAAATTAGTTTAGAAAACCTACGAATTAAGTCTAGAAATAGTTGTGTGAATAAAAAAAAAAAAGACAGGTAATAATTTATAATGGTAGCTACAGCCAGGCAGCCAATATTTTATAGACATCTGTAAATCTAACACGCTACTGCTACTAATTTTACTTTTTCGGCTTGCAACCCGGTGTCCATAGTTTTGGTATGCGTGGTTTTACATCAAAACAGATTTCACTGAGAATTTCGCACCCCACCTGACAGTGTGTATAGTTGTTCTAACAAACGTTCCGCTAAGCAATCGAACCAGCATCTGACGATTCGATTACAATACGACTATGCTACTAGCAGTTTATATTTGTACACCTTTCATACCGTAGTGCCTCAGTTCTGTTTAAACGGCGAGTAGGCATTGTTAGCGGCTAGCTTACTGTTGGTAAAGGAAATCAAGGATAGCTAAAATTAAAGCATGCATAAGCATAAAGACCCTATAGCCCAGTTGGTAGTGACGCTGCCTGCCGCGTGAGAGGTCCAGGGTTCGATTCCCGGCCGCGGCAGACATTTATGTGACAGATAAATGTTCGTTCAGCAACGTAAGGAATCCTAGTGCTGGGGTGTGAGTGTGTAAACATCTATTACTTCTTGCAACAAAAATACTTAATTAATATATAAATTGTTATGATAGTTATATATAATGGTAAATAGAATAAATAAATTCATATTATAACAGGTTTTTATTCATTTAACGGCAATCCGATAACAACAAGAGGCGGCGAAAGTTTAATCAATATATTTCGAACATTATTTATATATCAGCTAAGTCGTTTCGTGTAAAGCTAGTATATGCGAAACCACAAGCAAATCTATTGGCGATTCCAGTAAACTCCGCCAACATATATTAAAATTAAGGTTTGACTTCTTTCATTGCTAGTATTAATTAAAATCTACATAAAATTTAAATCATTATATATTCGTTAATGCCAGACACAAATCATATGTTTAGTTGCTTGCTCTTTTCGTTCCTTTGTTTTACTTCAACCCGTGGCCTGGACTTTGGTTCATGAAGGCAGAAGTATGCGACCGCCACCGACCTAAGGGTAGTCGAGTAATGAAATAGCAGTTCTGGGAGTACCGAAGTACTGAATATAAGATATTGCGCAGTTGCATGGAGAATTTGCTCGCCCCAGTAAGGGCAGAGTTGGATTAGCTATCGTTTAAATACTTTAGATACTTAGAGGTATCAGTAACCAATCGATTTTAGGAGTCTGATATATATTAACGACTATTTTACAACGATAACAAATGGGACATCTATGAAATACGTACTCACTTATTTGTGACTTCGAATCTCAATCGTTATATTCTGGACTGTGTTGATACATTCAATACACACACACCGATTCACAACTTAACATTATAGCAGTTGGGCCATGACTATAGTATCTTATTCTTCATAATGAAATCGTAGTTCATCTTTTCCCTGCAGTAAAACTAAACGCTTAAAAGACCAATCGTGATGTCTCTCGGGGTTCGAATAATTATGCGACAGTAGCGAGTTGGAGTGACTTTGATAAATCTGGTAATAACCTCCGGAGGGATGTTATACTTCACGTTCCAAGATTAGACAAGGTACAGATGGTTTTACTATTTTATAGGTGTGAGTATAGCTTAGTGGCTTGAAGGGCGGTCTACCGCACTGGGAGTCTAAGTTGGAATTCTTTTTTGAAGTGAAACTTCTTTAGCCGCGTTGAGAGTAAAAATTCAAGGTCGTGACACGCGAGTTAGGGCAATGAACCTGTAACTTTTTTTAGTACCAATATTGTTGCATAGATGGCATTGCACTCTGATGAAAAACTAATTATTTTTAGTTTTAATTTGGAGAAAAAAAAATCACATATATTGATTATCCAGGCGAGTGCGTGTTTACACACAAATACGCATTTGTGTTGTTATAGGTTAGAGGGGGCGCCTACTTCGAAACATTCTACGTGTTTCTTATAAATAATATTAACATTTTCATATAAGATTTATAAAAGTGGAGTCATTCTTTACAGACTAATTTTAATCCTTATTAAAATAAGTGTATGTGAATTTAACTATCCAAACGTTGAGAAGTTTCACCTTAAATATGGGCACATCGTGCGCCCAACCGTCTTTTACAATATATTTTTTACAAAATACTTTCACGTACAAACATACTAGAAGTGACATAAATTAATAAAGGAAGTTGTAACTTGTAACCGCACAGCAGAGGCTGGTTGTTACGCTCACAAAGAGAAAAGTAGCAGAGAAAAAAAGCAAACGTGGGCTCAAACTTTTTCTTAAGAACGTTTTTTTTTTATTAATTTAAATAATAAATTATTATATCCACTAAGCATTGTAAATAAATCTTTAATGTATTTAAATAAAAATGTGTTAATATCCAACTTAAAAAAATAACTGTGAGAACTGTAATAAACTGTTAGAAGTTCGAGTGTCGATATTTTCAACTATGTTTTCAATATTGCTGAATTATATTTATAAGGTACACTTGATCTTTTGACTATTACTATAAAACAATGCTTCGCAACAGCCCCATCTACAGGTAAGTGGCGATGTAGTACAAGATGGTAAGCACCCGTTAGTGGTAGTAATAAGTTATGAGTATTATAGACGAAAGTGAAAAAATATAAAAAATATTTTTTGGTTCAGTAGTAGGAGCCAAAGACTCTCTCATTCACTTGGAAGATTTCTGCGACGGTAAACGGAGTTTTTGTAAATAAACGAAGGGATTTACTACGAGTGAGTGATGCCGACTTATCTGTGACGATTCGGATTCGTCTTCTCTTTGTTTTAGTGAAAACTTCGCAAGTCGGCTTTTAATTAAGAAATTTGGAGCTCTTTGTATTTTAAATCCACTTTTATATTGGACGAAACACAATAGTAGGGGATTACGAAGCTTTATTTGGTATTTTGGCTTTCAGTGATCACTACCAAGGGATTCTTAAGAAACCATTTGATGTTGGCAACTTATTGGAATTTTAACAACCACTAACATATTTGTGAACTGGGATTGAGACAGAAAAACTGATAATTTTAAATTAATTTCATGAGGATCAATCAGCTACTTACTTTAACAAATTCATCAGGATCCAGCTTTTCTGTGCTGATGATCTAGAGCAATGCTGTCCAATCCCAGGCCACGGCACAATGTGGCCATGTGTGCAAATCAGATTTATTCCTACTCATTGCAATTTTAGTAGCTCAGAAACCCCTACAGAGGTCTCACTAGTTAACATTTATGTCATCAATGGAATGAATGTGTGTGTGGATTTAAGCTTATATAGTTCAAAATATATTTAATTTTTTATATTATCCACTTTTTTATATTGTCCACATCCAATATTAGTTGGGCAGCCGTGGCGTAGAGACACGATATATTACACTGATGGTGTAAGAAAGTATTGTTTTGACATGTTTTAATAAGTTTTAGTTATATGTAGTATGTAGTAGATAGAATAATTATAATTAGTTACCTAGGTTGTAGAAAAATAACCATTTCTCTCCATTTCAAATTCAGCGCATCAGGGGGAGGGAATAACAAATATATTATATAGGTATAGTTTGTCCACTCCAACCATGACATTGAGAATGTCAGTTAGTGTATTTGTGTGTGAATATTTTATTTAAACGGTTACAATAATTATTCAATGCTCTGTTTTTTAATATTTAGCACGCTCCAATGTTAGCGTGAATTGTCGATTGGCGATGCCATGGTGCGTTAGTGACCTCGTTTTAATGAGTAGTGTGCGGAGGAACGCTGTAATAAGAAGATGTGTGTCTTACTTGTTCTGCTCTTGGCTCTGGTCTTTGTCGATGCTCAGTCAGATGATGGTATGTTGTTTCATAATTTAGTGAGAAAGAAAAGAGGATAGAATATTAGGGTTTAAGAAGGTACGTCCGTTGTTTTTTCTTTTCGACACGTTAAAAACCGTAACACGTTTAGTGGCAGTTTCAAAGTGTCACTTAAAAAATACTCTTCTTCTTTGTTGTCTTTCTATGCAGCAATGCGATGGTAATGCCTTTTGTTTTAAGAAGGTTCGTGAGAGGTGATGACTGCACATAATTAAGTAAACGAGTAAACGCGTTTGTGTTCTTGACATGAACGCTTAACCACAAGACTAGCATTGCTTTAGTCTATGTGCAGTGTCTGCCTTAAGTCAGTTATATTTGTGGAAGCCGTGTCTATACTGACATTATTTTTTAACGTCTTCAAGTTGTTTAAGGTACTATGTTGTGACCGTTTACCACCCTCGCTAGTTTCGAAAGGTAATATGTAATGTTTTGTTATAAGAAAATACACTTAACATCATAATTTCATTATACAAATCTGGAAACCAGAATTGCGGAACTCCCAAGTGCTTCGAGTAAATTATATTTCTCCTGGATTAAACGGTGGAACGTAAGCAGGGTCTGGACAGCGAAATCCCTACTTCACAACGTTGGTGCGGGATATTTATACTACCTATATATTATTACTTGTGATCCGTAGTGGTTTCAATACAGTATAAATAAACATTATCATCAGTTG
>DWPT01000574.1:0-22987 GCA_018251895.1 Agathymus mariae mariae
AATAATATACAGTTTAGTTTTAGTATTCTTTAAAAGTAAAAAAAAACCGCGTAATAAAAACGTTACAATATATTTTTAAACACAATAAGCAATTTGTATTTTTTTTTGTTATATGTGATAGATATGAAAGCGCTCTGAGGGTTGAAATAATACATTAAAGTGCAAATAAATACAGGTACGATATTACTATTTAAAGGAAAATACGTATTTGAATTAAAAATGTAGATTTAGTAATTCATAGGTTTGTGCATTTTGAAATGTATATTGATGTGTTTATCTGCATATTTATTAAATACAATTATCTGTATGTACGAGTGTGCTATGACTAGGTTCTATTATTCACATACGTAACTTATTCAGGAAATTAAATCGTTTTACGTATTAATTTGATTATGGATTAAGAGAAATACAAAATACCTTTCTCCGTAGTGTGAATCTTATAATTAATCATCACCGCTCATGGGCAAAATATATCCCAAAAACTTATACTGTATAAATAATGATTACAATTTATCACTGCTCCAGCGTGAGTTAAATGGTTTTTTATTAATGTCTCAAAGTTCTTTGTCTTATGGTTATGATAACCAATCTTGACTTCTAAATAATATGCTTGCCGGAATTGAAATATATCGTCGCGTAAATCGCAGGTATTTTGTTTTAAATATAATTGTTTTAACTTCATTTTCTGTTTTAACCTATAAAGGCAAAACTAAAGTTATTAGGTAACAGCGTACATTTTTGACATCTGGCAATATTGTTATATTTTTAGTCGTGATCTAGATGCCCAGGCCAGCTGTCTATTGGATTGTCAGGAAATGTTTATCAAATTATCCTTGTAACAACAAATTTAAATTATGAGTGTATATGTAATTTGTAATTTTAACAAGGTAATAAAATTCTGACGACGTTCAAATGAGCAATAACAACGAATTCAATGATAAGTTGTTTTATTATTAACAGAATATTTACAGGGAATTTGTTTCTGTGAATTTTGAGATTAAATTGTAATAAGACTGTAGGATATTATGGATTATTAAATTAATGCACACATTTTATTCTAGAACTCTGAGTCATAACATATTCCAGTTTTTATTATTTGAAATGTATTAAAACATGATTAGTTAAAAAAACTATGTTTATTCAAATTAGATGTACTTATTCTAATTAGGAGTTACGTCTTTTTGATTTAAGTAAGGACTTAGTGTAATGGTCAATGTCTCGAATGTTTTTCTTTATTTTTTTCTGAAAGCATAGAAACAGGCAAGGTATTTTCACCAAACATTCTCTGACTATCTTCCTCTATTTCCGACTGGAGATAACAGGCCATATATAATTACTATAAATTAAATTACCATGTAAACGATCAAACTTTGGTTATGAAACGAACTCATGTGATGATGATATTGTCCTCAAGAGTAACTCTTACCTGCCAAGGATTAGTCAACGTCAAACAACTGAAATAAATTGAGATCTGTGACATAGCCAATTAACAGTACTTTTATTGGCTACGTTCAAACGAGTAGAAGAATTGGCAGTTACATTGTTTTATCGCAGTGAATTGAAGGATTGATTTAGCTAGGAAAATGTCTATATGTTGTTTAATTGACTCGTATAGTTTAAATCGGGCTGCTAATTCAAAGACGTCAATAATGCTTTGTGTGTAAAGTACTTATTTATGAATATAATGCATTGGGTAATTAAATTAAGGCAGGTGAATATTTCGATCATAGCACTCGACAAAACAAAAACGCACAGACTAAATTAAGTGATAAAGACGTTTATAAACGTCGCAGATAAAAACTGTGTAACGGAAATTATCATTATTGAGAATTTGTATAATAAAGAAAAATATACCAATGCGTTACGAGTAAACCGTGGTGGTCATTTTGTAGTTGTTAGTGTTGTTGAAGATTGTGATAGTTTAGTTTTAATATTAGCGTTGTTTAGATGGAAATCGAGTTATTGTAGAATACAAGCAATATTGTAACTAAGATTCTCTTTCATTATTGTAACGATGGTCTACCGACCGAACATAATCGGAGACTAACTAATATTTTGTTTATTTCTCTCGTTTATATTCAAATGCCAAACAAGAGTCATATATGTTAATTTGTAATAAAATACTGTTTATTCAATTGCCCTTGCCAAATTAGTTTTAGTCGTTCTGGTTGCTATTTGCCGTGTAAATTGAAAGAATCTCTGGGTAGAGCTGTATGTTAACCGGCATGTCATTATGGATTATTATACTCTACATTGTAATGAAAATAAATTAATAATAGTTTCAAGAAAGCTTCAGCGGATATGTGAAATTCTAAATTAAAGTAATACAATTGAACAAACTCAGCTTTTCTTTAAATAAGGTGACTTACTTCAAATGCAATTAATGTATTATTTAGTTAGTACTGACCATTTGTACATTTTTTAGGTGAATAAATATTATTTATTGCTTTACTTGCCTGAATTGTTTGTAATAAAAATTATATTGTCCCTCTATTTGAATATATATAATGATCGGTAAATACCTTTTATGTTAAATACATCCTTCAATCTATAAGGTCCTATAAATAATAATTTAGTGTTAACTGCCCCTGAGTTATATAACATAGGTCATTAACATGGCCACTAACTTTATGTATTGATGGACAGTTAATGAAAATAATGAGAGTTTAATAGTAATGAAAAATAAAAGATTAAAACATAATTGAGCGTATTTATTTAGCGTCTACCATAAATACATCAAGTACACAATCACATTTATATATAAATATTACGACTACTAGGTCTATTATATCTACATCACATCACTGTCATCGTATTGTAAACGTGTGTGGAACGTGGTCCTACCGCGTAGCTCGGCTAGAATTACCAAGGGCACTTTTTCTTTAAAAAAAATATTGATAATTTTGATTTGTTTAGCAAATAAACCGATGTTATTATATTATAGTTTTATTGACTACAAACAATTTTATATTTATGTTTTAAGAGATATACATGAATCTATTTATCAGGAATTTGTTAAAATATACCTTCTGAAGTACAGCACTGTAAAACTTAGTAACAGGGTGTAAATTTATTCATACGTAGAACCATAAATAAAAGACCTGACCATTTATCCAACACAAATAAATTATTTCTCTTGTGACAATTCTACTGGTACAAAGACTGACAATCAGCAATCGCTCGCGACAACACTGATTATTATTTCAACTTTTTTAATTATCATACTAGTTACTACAAACGGATGTACATCTTAAAATAGCTTATGACAAGTATTAGTACACCCGCTGTTCTAACTACAGACTTTAAGTAATGAAAAAGTGTGTATTAAATCCAACATATTAGACATTGGAAATGGCATTGTAACTTAAGAACAACATCGTAGAAGGTACTGCCATAGAGAAAGACTTCGTCAAACAAAAATCAACATTCTAATTTCAATGTGAAGATTAGAAGGTTGCATTCTGTGAAAATTTTGAAGTCTGTTAACTGTAAATTTGTTAATAAATTCCTATTTCCATTCATGTGCCTGCCGTATAGCATGAACATACACCTCCAATCGGGAATAAACTTTTATCTGTCATATACATACATATTTGTTCCAGAATCCCTCGGTAGTAGAGGAAGTCAAAATGGGCTACAGACTAAATTTGAAGCAGGGATGTTATGGAGCTCCGTAACCGTAGCCAAAACTATCGGATACCCGAAATAAAAATATATCCGAAACCGTAACCGAATCCGAAAAATAAGTTTCGGATAATTTCGGATAGAGACAGACTCCAAATAAAGCAGTTATGACTGGTTTACGCCGACCGAGCCGGTACATTAGCCGCGTCGGTCTCATTTTTGACAGTTTTTATTATTAAACTTGTTTTTCTGTGATTATAATACCAGATTAAATCTAGAACAAAGTTAAACTTTGTAAATAATACATTATATATTTTTCCAAATTGTAAATAGTTTAATATCCATCACCGAAATTATGGGAAAAAATCGGATTATCCGAAACAATTTCGTAACCGTAACCGGTTAAAAATTATTCATATATCCGTATCCTTATCCGGATCCGAAATTTCATATCCATAACATCCCTAATTTGAAGACCTTTCAATAAAAAATATTGAATTCGTTATAATTAAATAGGTAAGAGCGTAGTCTCGGGTAAGACGCTGTTGCATATCATAGGAAGGTAGAAACAGCTTACATCAAAATTAGAATAAAAGTAATTTCAATAAATATCACAGATTAAAATTAAAACAGTATTAAAATATATTTTTAGATACAGCTTAAATCAAAGTTATGTGAAAAATTAATTAACCTAAATATTTGCAGGTTTCCAGATATTTAAATTTAACACTTTCTACAAAGCCTACACACTTAAAACTTAGATTATACATTTATTTTATTTTATTATTTAGTTTGAAAAACAATAGAACTGAGCTATGAATCGAGGATTCTAATTAATTCTATTTCAGTTATAATATTAAGTAACGAGTTAGTAGTGGTCAACTTTTCTTATTAGTATCAGAGTAATATGACTGGAATCTTCGGATATGTTCATATGATTCTATTAACTTACATTTTTTTTTTACAAATATTGCCCAATCCCTAGCATTGGATTTTATGATCATTACGTTAATGAATATTGTAGCATATTCAAATTCAAAATAATACAGGCATTTTTGCTTCGACATGCATTATAATAAATAAATTATATTGTACCGTATTAATAATGTGACATATATTGTATAATTATCCTATGACATAATACATATATTCTAGTACAATCAATCATTATACAATTAATATTGTAGGCAGTTAACACAACTAAATGTCAATAGTGACTGCCTAGTTATATACACCAATATTTTCATGTAGATACTCGGCAAATTCTTCAATTACTTAGTCTTCTATTTGCTCTAGTCCAATCTTCACTTGAGGCTCATCCACATCGTCTTCGTGTATTTCATCGGTTTCCTCCGATACAATACCTTCTGGAACATTGAAATTTGCAATAGGCAGCATTCCCAAACGTTTAAACTTAGATTGTATATGAACCCTTTTACAATTTCTCTTCTCCATTTTAGAGTTCGATATACCCAGCCCTAGTTTCTCTTGAACGGTATTGCTACCTTCGCCTCTACTCTTACTGCGCTCTTTATCGATACCAATGATGCTAGCTAATTGATTTGCGGATGAAGTGCTCGCAACAGGTTCTGTATGCTGTGCTTCGACAATCTTCTCGATACTCACGTCAGGCAAAGAGCTAATCTTCTTCAAAGCAGATTCTTTCTTCTTGTACGTCCTTAAAGGCGGCTCTTCTGTAGGTTTCTTAATTGGCGCTTTACTGTCTATTATTTCAATTTCGAATAATTTTCCTTGTTCTTCGGTTCTTATGAGCACTGGTAACGTATCAATTTCAATGTCTAATTCTTGTTCGTCCACTGCTTCGTTTTCCATTACATTTTGCTTTTCTTCAATTACTTTTTCGTTCTCTTCTTCATTTTTCTTCATATTCTTTCCTTTACTTTTTTTATTCCTGTCGTTAGTAGCTGCTTCTATTTTCTCTGGCAATAAAGATGTTTCATCGTTTTCATCGCTATTTTCGACCGGGTCTTTTGTATCAGATTTATCGTTGTCTGAAGTTAATTCCTCATCGTTTTGAGTTTTGGTGTACTTACGGTTCTTTAAGGCTCGGGGGCTTATGGGAATTCTTCGTTTCCTTTGTACTTTCGGATTTGGAGTTTTATCTTTTGTAGTCTTTTGCTTTGAAGTATCTGGTTTATTTGGGCTTGTTTTTTTCGCGTCTTTCTTTAGGCTAGCATTGGTAACAGTGCTGGTTTTTCTGTAACAGACATAGACATCAAACATTTATTTCCAATTTTAGTAAGTTCGCCTGTGTGTAATAACTAATAAATGAACCTGTTTTTTACGTTGACAAGGTGTCTCACTGGATTTACACCTTGTTTCATTGCCTTCTCTTTAATAGCCCGTCGTGATTTAGAAATTATATCAGAATCATCACCTTTACCGTCACGGGAAATTCCTTAAACAGAAAAGAGTATGAACATAATTATTTTACAAGAGTTACAAATAAAACTGAGGCGTTCATAGGTCATTGCGCATACTTTAAATGAAGACCTCTCTAGAAATAACTACCTTCTAAATTTTTACAAATAAATCTTAATAAAAAAAGAAAAAACATTTGTAGGCACACATGTAAAATGTAAATCATACCGTAATGATCCTCATGTATCCCCGTAATAAGTTTCATAAGTGCAGCTTCCAATTTTTTCGGCATGTCATAATCAGCGAACTTGAGATCGCCAGTGAATTTAACTTTTTCTGAAATATTTATATAGCGATGTTACAACACCATTATTACTGATTCAGCGATTAATAAATTGTTCAATTGTTTTTAACACCTTGAAAATTAAACGCTTGCAACTTATACTACTAGGTACGTAAACATCTTCACAGACGCAACACCGTTTCATAACTTTGCGTTGTTGTTGGTTATTGGGAAGACATTAACACCATGTGTGACAGTTAAGTATAGCACTGTTGGTACGCTATTGTTTTTGTCTACAGACTACGCACTGTATTTTATATGTATATTAGTGCTACTAGTTAATTGCGTACCGTGAATGAAGGAATTTACCAGTGCGATGTCCCAAGGTGTTAATCTGGCCAGCCAAAGTTGTTAATTGTTACATCTTCGCAGACACTTATACCAAAATCAATTGAGTGATCACTTGTACAAGACGTCGATAAGTAAATGGTAAATTGAACACAACAGCGGCGCGAGCTTTTCACATAATAACAATCGATTAAATGACGTGCGTTCGTAACTTTTTAATGTTAACAATATTAATTAAGATTTAACTATATTTCATTGAGGACCATGCGTGCTACGGGAATATTGTTCTTCAATGTATTAAATCTTACTCTTTTCCTTTTTTCTCTCCGTCCTTGTTACATTCATCTAAGTGCCTCCGGAAGACGTATAGATCTTATATTGTACTGTTCACCATCCAATGTTACATTTCAAATACTCGTACGAAAAATTGATTATTGATCATGAGTAACACAACAGAGTTTAACAAATAGTTAACTTGGCTATGCCCAATACATTACAATTCGGGCATGACATCCGAAACGCACGACATTCATATCGATTCACATATGCTGAGGAACTTCGCTAGGCTTGTTAAGACGTATATGGATAAATTTAAAGCACATGATAAAGTCAACATTCAACATGTTTAAACAATAAGTATATTATGTATTTATTGCACTACGCGTGTCAACTAAACGTAGATTTTATGAGACATCATTTTGATCTGCATTGTTTGTATTTTGTCACGTATCACAAAAAAAAAGATTAAAAAAATTCACGATCATCAAATGTCAATATTTTTTTACCGCCAGCAGTACCCCGTACAGTACGAGCGAAAATGTACACAGATGCTGTTAGTTGGCGCGCAAAACGTTTCGGGAGCAGTACACAATCGGTTACTTTAAAAATCCACATACGTCAAATCGCCAGCTGTGGTCACGTAACTTTGTAATTTCCGATCGGTGTGGAAGATTACGGGTTGAAATTGGGTTTTAAAACAGCATTGTACAGCGTGTTACATTAATTGAGCCATGGTAAATTCTTAATTCCGAGCAATTTAGTTTAATCCTCCGTCTGTGTTTATTTTATCTGAAAATAATTTTGAAACGGAATTGGAATCTTTCATTGCCAACGTAACTATTATATCTATATATTAATACGTGATGAAAGAGCGTTTAACTTTTATCTTCTTTGTTTCTCAATCGATTTTCATTATTTTTTTTTCATTTGGTAGACAATGTCGAGCTTTAGTGTAAACAATAAAAAATATTACTTTATTTAAAACAATTTTATTTAAGCATTTTATTCTAAGTAGTCGTTATTATGGTTTTAACAGTACTCACCAAGGGTTAAGACTAAAATAAGGCTCCCCATAAGCTGTTTAATGAATCTTCGTTGGTTTCAAGGTTCCCGTATGGTATGACCCACTTAAAAGAAACACGTTGTTGAAAATAACTAACTTTCTACGCAGTGACTTCAGCACAAATGGCATTCAATCATTACAAAAAAATATATAAAAGATAATTTTAGGACACTACGGACTCGGTGGTCTACGCATGGACATTTACTGTGCATATAAACAAAAAAAAAAAACAAGGAATTTTAAGATGCTATTTTTACATTTTTTTAAATTGTTTAAACTATTTTTCTTCGACACCAAAACTGTTACAAATAAACAAATCTGGTGCGTGTTAACAGTGCCAAAGTGACTTTTTTAGGTGAGACCATTTTATGTATTTTATTTGTCGCTCTCTTTCATCTCCCTCACTCTCTTCTTTTACCCTCACGCTACCCCATTATACTCGATTTAACTTACATAAATTCGTTTAATTTTATATCGATGTTAGGCTGTGAAAGTCTTTTTACATTTTTTCCAGCTACCTCTATTCCGCGCTGCAAGGATGCTACGTGTGATCACGACACATTCGGTAGTGTCATCGACTACACGAGCCGCTTTTTCATGACGATAGAACAAGCAAACATGGCGTGCATAAGAAAACAAAATACCTATGTTTTTGGTCAGGCTAAAGAACTCTCATAATACATATATCAATAAAATGAGGTCTACAAAAAAGCTTACGACATGCAAAAAAATCATTTAGCCTTACCAATGCCGTATCGTGAAAGGTAATACGTGTTTATGTAAGGCGTCTCTAAACAAAATAAAAATATGTTAATTAAAATTGAACTACACGTACCTAATTCTTTTTACTAACAATACACTTTTGGTTATATACGTAAATGTACTAATCACGTATCGTCAATACGGTCTTCACGAATACAATAGTAAAAATAAGTGTGCGTGCGGCTACCAGCGCCATCTAGTGTTTATCACAAATGCAAGACAGCAACATTCGACTTGCCCCCTCTTTTTGCATTACACTAAGCAGTTGGTGCGAGGTTATCCAAATATAAAACCTGATTGGCCTTTACATATGAGTACATGTAAATGCTTTCGGCGTTATTGTAATTGAGTTTATTGTCGCTCTGATATTGACGTCGAGAGTACAGAATAAAAATGCAATCTTACAATGTCCCGTCAAACGCGTTCAGGTATAAGCGTCAGGGTACGCAAGGCACATTATAAAATACTATATTTTGTTGCAATACTAACTTATATCTTGTGACAACTCTGTCGAAATGATGCAATGTCTACACGGTGTTAGCTTTTATTCGACATCAAAGGTTATAGACCATTATGATGTTCTTACACTGGGCTTTCAGTAAGCAACGATATAAATATCAAGATATGGCCGTCTAATTAAATTTAAAGCGTAATTTCGTAATTAAAAAATAATCTAATATATTTAACGAAGGAACAAATTGTTTTGATTCCCGTTTGCAATAAAAAAATTTAACGAACAACGCCAGAATCGCTTTTTCAATTACTATTTCAACAGTTATTCGGTTTCCGTACAAAAAAATAGATACGGACACGATTTTGGGCACGCGCGCTGCGAACGTGACGTTAAGGTGCTTTCACATTTATTCGATTTAATACGATCTTTACTATAAAGGAGAAGCATATTTGTTCGATTGTACCAATATTTTTCTTAGAATAGACAAATATATGATTGTGTATTTCATATACATTTACTCGATTTTCAAAAACCGAGTAATACTTTTGGAACTTTTAATTTAACAAACACAATGACAACCAGAGAGGTGAAATCAAAAAGTATATATATATATATATATATATATATACAGTAAATGAGAAATAACTTTGTATATATAAACATAACATGTCAGCAGAGCGAATGCGCGGAATTGAAAGCGAGACGAGTGGACATATTTTTTAAAACGGGTTTCAATTAGGCTCAGTTCACACCAAACGTATTATCAGCCGAGGCACGCCGATTTCTACAATTGCCTTTTTTATACATGCAGTATTTAAATAACTCTTTATTCTGAGTTGGGCAATACCTTAATCAATTGTTGTTTACATAATTAATGAATTATCAATAATTGGCTTCTAAGCTTAAAAAGCCAAGCAATTTATGTCTGTTCCGCGTCTACGCTGTGTCCTATCTGGTAATACAGAAATATCAAGTATTCCGATGTTGGCCAAGTACGGTGGCCATACATGCTGGAGGGTCAATGGTTGTTGATAATGTTAGAAAGCCGTGCCGTTATCAGGTGACTAAACTATACTTTCATTTATTTTACTCACAACTATTTACATTATTTCATCGAACGATTGATTCCCAGTTGAGGTAGAAAATTATGTGATAGTTGGTCTGTGTTATCTTATTCGTGTGTGTCCCACGCCACGTGAGACGCTCGTTATCTCGATGCAAGAGTATGAGTGTGTGAGCGTTTATTGATTTATTAATTTTATTGTACCCTGCGTACGATATGCGTATGATAGCAATGTGAACGAAATGCAATGTGACTTCACGTTTATAATTATCGACTGGCAATACTCATGATGTAACCGTTGCCTGTGTGTCATATACCTAATGAACTCTACGCTGGTCTTGCACCCGCTTCCACTTCCCATAAAACTGCGGACCTTTTTACTACCACACGGCTTTGCATCGTGCAAGCCACAAAAAGAAAAAAGTATCTTTAGAACATAAGGATCCGAGTAGCGCGTATGCGTTACCGCGCGCGGGCACAAACCCAAGTGTTAGGAAAAAGGGCCATTCACTATTAATAGTAATAATAAAAAAAATACAGAGTTTGGTCACTCATTTATTGCTCTAGACGGAAATAAATAGAAATGACACTTACCAGCGATCATCGATTTAGTTTGCATATACTTTTGTATTGTTACATCAAGCTCTTTCAGTATATCCAATGCCTCGTTTTGTCGTCTGAACACGCCCTTTGGCCGTACGCCCAATTTGTCGATGGAGGTAAATCCTAAAAAAAAAAACTAAACTTTAGAACAGCATTTTTCAATTCGTATCCCATGATGAAGAGTTGGCTTCTATCGATCGTTTACTATACTAATAATACAACGATGGCAGGGCTGAATCTGAACATCGAATATTTTATGGAATTTTTAATGTAGGTAGACTTGGTTATTGATATACAGACTTAAACATATTATTTATGTAATTTCTATCTGTTTGTGTCTCCGTACACGAATAACACTGAAATCACCGAACAGATTTGGACGATTCTTGGCATATTCGGAACTTGTATTATTAGAAAAAAAATTAAGATAACCTTATATCTTAACAGTTAATACGTTAATACGGGAGAGACTTCAGGGACTATTCATTTATGGTCATGCATCAACGCACAAGCAACTCCTTGTACACGCACACACACAAACTCTAAAAAAATTAGTGTTATATTTTGTACTGTATTTCATGTGGCTTAAAGATAATTTTGGATAGCTATTTAAACCGCCCTCGTAACACCTCACTGATATTGTTCTTATATGTTGTTGATGAAGTTTCATCCCGGGACATGGACATGTTCCAAACTATTACAAAGTGAATTGGGGGCGGATAACTGGTTATACATAAACAAACTACTGTGTAACAATAACGGTTATTGGTAGTCGCAGTTACGATAACGGAAATCTAATCAATTTTACGTTAGTTTTTGTAATGTTGTTAGAAATACGCATACTGGCGAGCTGATGGCAAGTTATATACAACACAGACGTATTGCCGACCGAAAGACGATAGACCCGCTTCTTGCTATACATCACAGGAACAGGACAGGTAAAACAACAAGCCGTGCTGAAATACCAATGATTCTGCGCTGGGTGATCAGCGTGAATAAGATGATTGTTACATAGGAGGTATTCCATTCAATTGGCTAACAGTCTGAAGCATACGAAAAAGGATTGTTCCGGAATAAAAACTGTGCCAAAATTATGGTAGGCGAAAAAAATATTAAATCACACCTACCCTCAAGATACTTCCGGACCGCAAGATCCATGCCATGCTCCCTCTCCGATGCGTGATACTGCACCGGGCCCTTTGTTAAAATGGACCCTAGAGCATATAACACGTCGTAACGTTTGTCCCGGCGCGCCACATGCTCTATGCGGTTGATAGCCGGAAGGTCCTCGGGGACCAAGCGCAGATGGGCGAAGCCCTTGTATGGTTGCAGATGCAGAAGAGCGTACACTATGAACACGCCTATTGCAGACTCCTGAAATTGTTGTATTCAAAAGAATTGGATTAAAAGAAACGTAGGGCCCTTTAAATAGTTTTTTTTTAGAAGTAGTTAGTAGAAACATTATGTTGTACTTTCGAGATGGAACAGGGACAGAATCCAAAAAATAATGTTATAATAATTATATCTATACGCCAAAGCCAAAACATAATCATGGAGTAACAGTTTACAGATACGTTAGTTTTTACATCAAAATTCTCAATTTAGGTTCAGAGCAACGAAGGTAAATGAAAAATACATGCGGCGTCTCGAACAAGGGTGAATCGTGACATGTCACTAGACCTTATCACGAGGTAGAGTCTAACTGGCGATGACATTTGTGATCACTAAATCCTACACTTCCTCTAATTACTCCAAAGCGAGGCTGTGCTGAATATCAACATTTCTAGTTTGTCCTCAAATTTGCAGAAGCTTGTTTTGACCAGTCCTAACTTAACCTTTCTAATATTGTCACCAGTATGACGTATTATGGAAACTAAGTTTACCCCAAAGTAAAATCTCTGGTTTTAAATAAAAAAAAATTCTGCCTATCCATTCCTAAAATCTTTTTACACCCTTTGCTATTTGTCTTACCCCCCGCAGGGATAACTATCCCAAGTTCGAAAATATGGCCTTTTTTTAATGTTAAATATATAAACTATAAACGAGCGCCTGCCTCTTACCTACTAGTACTCTGGGCCTTTTCATGGTAAGTGGCATAGAACACGATTAGTAAGATGGTAATTGACGTCAAATGACTAAACACCAAGAGCGCCATCTTCGAATTAATATCCGGGTAAAAAGGAAAATTTTAAAATTGAGAAGAAAAAAAGAAGTAACTTTGCTGGCTCCAATCGTATTCTGTGCAATAAATGGAATTAAAATCTTATAGCAACATTTTATTTACCTCAAAATTAGATGTATCCTTCAACATATAATGTTTTCCTATATGTATTACCTCCTCTGACAGTTCAGCTATCTCTGACCCTAGATTTCTTCCCCTACAACAAAAAAGATAATTCTCTATAGGCAACAGTAAAATAAATTTGAGTGGAATTAGTTACGTCTGATCACTTAAGTGAGATAAATCTGCATACTTGAGAACTTCACAAGATTTCTATAATACAAAATAAATGCACTGTGTACTAAATTGCAATGGTATCTTAAAAGATTTATTCAATATTTCTATTCTCCTAGATGACCCATATTTTTTATGTAAATAGTTAACTAATATGTTAATGGACCATACAAATGTAACACCAAAAATATCACGTAAAAACACCAAAGTCCAATAGGAGGGACCCGGTGCTATGGTTTTATCTAATGTTCAGCTTGATGCACAATGTGATGGTCGGGTTGACTTTCACTCAAAAATGAATGGAGCTCCTTACATCCAAAAACACCCATATTCAACTGATATTATATTCTTTAATAACTGTCTATTATAATAATAATTTCAGATCAGTCAACATGTGTTAAGTAATGTTTAAAGTATTAACATTGTTATTTGTGTTCGTGAGAGGTATTTAGGGGGCAGTAGGTCCAAAAATGACGAAATACTTTTCTTGATGTTTCAGACATAAGGAAACTAAGATGTGAACATTGATTTGTCATTTGTCAATGCATACTGTATACTTTTAAAAACATCCCGAAAATATATGTCAGTATTATTACTGGCAATTTTCCTTGCACTAAAATATTCTTCAGGGGCATTGTGATTGTTTTTTAATTTTAATGTTAATAATCGGTAAAATGAATTTAAAGGATAGAAGGTCAGGGTATTAAGCCCTCAATCAACCTATTGGATAACTGATAAAATTATTAAACTCATGTATACATACTTCGGTCACCATTCTTGGGCTGTGATATCTTATTTATTTATTTTGAACACACATTAAAATTACAGGAAATAAAATGACTTAATAAATATATACAATATTTATTTTTGTCTAAGCCAGCATCAATAACTGGTGCAAATATGTGAGTATGTCTTTATTATAAATAATTTCTATGATACATAATGTAGTTTCTTGAGCAAATTTTATTTAATAATTTAATATTCTGAGCTCATTTGCTAATAAATTAAAACAATTGTTGTACAAAACTTACTCATAAAGACAACCCATGTTCATTTCCTTCCATATTTGACAAAACACATGATAATCAAATTTCTCTGCACTCAAGCAACGGTGGATTAGTTCATCGCAGTCATCAGCAAAACCATCTGCGATATAGACTTGATGGATGAATGGGCCATAACCTGCAAGGTACAACAGTAAATATTGCACTTCTGCTCCATGTATTATATATATGATATTGCATATGTGAGTTTTTCATTGTATATTCAAATATATGAAGTCAGCTGTGTAGTGATCTATGGCTTTAATTTTTTTTATTATAAAGTGACTGTTGTTTTGGGAAAATTATAGGCTGTGATAATAATGTCAATAATTACGCCAATATCACATTTCTTTTGTCAAGTTGTGGTAGGTAATTTGTATTTATTTTTATTGAGGATTTTCACTTCAACGACGTAAATTGAAATATTTACACTACTTTATATATATAATAAATTACTTATGTATCATTTATAATATTTGATTTATAATAGTATTAAGCACAATTTATAACAATATTTTCCAATGCCTACTACACATTCTCACCAACATCAAGAGTGTTGAAGAAATATAATAAAGGGGAATAAATATATAATTGATTTAATTTTAGGTAGAAATTTCAACTGCGGGCATTAAACAACGAATTTGTAATAAGCTTGAGTTATTGCAACAATAACTCATTACGTATGTTCATAACTATTATAAAATCGTTCAATTGATACTTACGCGGCATTTTTTCCTCGGCAGTACAAAAACACGTAAAAAAATATAAACACTTGTATACGATCACGCTCCTTTAGGCACGAAGTCTTAAAGCGGCCCTATTTAAACCAGATGGAGGCCTGAGATAACTATAGATACATGCAGTCTAATAAAATAAAAATAAAAAATAAAATTAGTTTTTTTAATATTTTTTTATTACAAATTGTGTTCTGTTCTTGCACGGTACTTTATGTATCTTAAAATCAAAGCCATTTAGACTACAGACTAAGTAACTAACATTTTTTCAGTGTATAAACATTGCTATGTGCCTAGTCCCACGTACCTTATACAGTATATGTTACTCTATGGTTCCACACCTGGGTAAAAAATATACAGTATGGAGTAAAATTGACTGTTGAATTTACCGACGTATTGTCATTGCTTAATAAAGAAGTAACCTTTTTTTTAATTAAATTAAATTAAGTGAAATTACGAATTAGTGTAAATACTTTCATTCAGATCGTGACATAGAGTACCTTTGTACTGTACTGAAATGGACAGAGATAGGGGGTATTCACAGGGTTATTACAGTTCCCGTTACGTAAAAATACCGCTTTCGAAATACCTGTGCAGTGAGCGATTTACCGGCCAAATTGGTATTAGAGGTTAGGCGCGGCGAGGAAGAAGTCTATGTCTTTGCCCTATTGCTACGTCCGAGTCCGTCAGTCTACTCTATAATCGCGTTGAAAAATCGTTTGCATGACTTACGTAGCGCAAGCTATGTAAGCACTCAAAAATCGTTTTATTTTTAACGAGGATTTTCAATATAATTTTCTAAGAATATAATATACTTATTTTATTGCAAAATAAGTCTAAACGAAAGTGAAAAGCGTATTAAACTCCATCGGGTAGCTTAGGAGAACTAAGCGAAGTGACACGAATAGCGATTGTTTTATTCTATTAAAATTATAAGAAAAAATTTACATTAGCGAGCCATTATACCTATGCGCTAAAGCATTCTTTCCAAAACCCATATAAAAGTTCCAAAAGAATTAAGAAATTATGAATTTTCATTTTCCTCTTAAATTCCTACTATTGGTTTACACTCTCCTATATATATATATGTTTAGTATTGTATATAAATATATATACATATTTTCAATCGTTAATATACTTATTCTTTCAATCAAGTTCAATTATTATTTGTTAACTCACAGTCGATGACTCATATGTTAATGCAGATTTTGCAAATATTAAATATATTTAATTAACTCTAGTTTTATACGAAATAAGTAATCTCTTATATAATATATTCAGCATGATATTAATGTATATACATATTTACAGTAATTGTAATTACTGAATTAAGGTAGGAACTTACTTATTTTTTCAGGTATTTAGATAACATTGTTTTTTTTATATCATTAATGTGAAATTTTCTTCGTATTCCTTATATACATCTCGAAGAAGTTATGGTAAAAAGATACAAATTTATAAGTATCTAGTATTTTTATTACTACTATCACGTTTATATATGTATGCCAACTAATAGATTAGCAACGTTAAAATGAAAAACAAGCTTGTAGGTACGTTTTTTTTAATTCAGATCACCAGAATAAATTCAAATTCGAAATTATTTATGTATTTTGTAAATACGTTTATTCACTCATTATTTTTTTCTACTACCGTTCCGAAAATACGCTTTAACATAACCTTGGCACATCTCTTAAAACCACAGGAATTATGGCAATTGCAGAAATTAAGTTTTAACCTAGAAATTGTACTTTAACACGTCACTAGAGGTAAATCAAGTATCAGCTTGGTAACCTTGTTGCAAAAACTTGGCTAGATAACTTACTCAATTCATTAAGATAAGTGTAGCAATTAAAATAACTATTCCAACATGTCTGTAAATTTATCTTTCATTAAGATATAGACTCAATATTTTCAAACAATATAGGTACTAAAATGCAGGATAATACAGGGTTATAAAAAGTAAATCAAAACCCATTTGATTATCGACGAGTTTAATATTATAACTACACAAAGTCAATAGGTACCATATGTACAAACAAACACATCATAACATCAATGGGTAACATTACAATAAAACACTGGTAAATATCTTAAAATTATTTAATATTGATTCATTTATCTCGTATATAACGCATCGTTAAATTAATGTTGCCATAGCAGTACACAGGAGCAATGAGCGAGGCAGGATGCGTTACGTTGCAGTTATCAATTTATCTCACTACTAATTTTTAATCTAATAGAAACAGCTTAGAGAGGAGTTTTCTCGATCAGTTTGTACCAGTGTCCGCACTCGCAGCGACGTGGGTGGTCCTGAAATTATAATAAGAAATAATTTATAAATATCATATTAATACCATTGATCTTTTCAGATGTAGGTTTCCGAATTATGAATTATGAACACGTTTATTTACATTAGTGACTGCAAAAACAGCACTTCAAAACACTATTCATCAGCTTTTTAATAGAATTTTCGTAATTCGTAATATCTACAAAAAAGTGATGCTGCATTGGATAAAGCTGTTAAGAATCTCATATTATTAATTGTTATATATATTTTTTATAACAAAAAAAGTACAGTACCTTATGTACCCAAAGCCAAGTGATAGATGTGGAGTGTTCTTCGCCTGGAAAGAAAAAACACACACAAATCAAAATACGTCATAATTTTATTGAGATTTCTCTTATTGGCATTTTTTTATGCAACCCTATAGCCTAGTTGGTGAGTGAGGAGTCTTGGGTTCCATCCCAGCAAGAGTAGAAATGTGTGTGACAGAATGTTTGTTCTCGGGTCTTGGGGTGTACATATATTCAATTTAAGTATGTCAATGCTACACATAGCTTAGTTAATCGTAAAGTCGGAGTGTGAGCGTGTAAACGTTTACGTTTTACATCACCTATCAAGAAGAAAATGGTGACCTGGAATGTCATGGTGGCTTACTACAGACAAATATGTAGCTCAGTTGAACGCGTTTCTGCTTTATGTGTTTATCTTGTGTGTGTATTCCACGACACAGATAGTACCTAAATTCTAGTACATTTATTCTTAAAGGATACACTTAAAGAAATAAATGTCGATAACATGGCGCTGTTATAGGGTACAAACGTGTACTGTTACTCAGTGTGAAATTAATAGTCTATTTAAAACTAAGTATGCATGTTATGTTAACTTGCCGTTAATAAGATTGACGGCTTCCTACTAGTGGGATTTTGTGATAGTTGGTGAGCTGAGGCGTCAATGTCACGTTTTTATATTTATTGCATTTTAATGGATAGTACTTAGTAGCAAGTACGATTGTCCAACTGGTATTGTAATTACATACGCTCACAAACCTTCAATACCGTATCACGCGGTTTGTAAACAAAAATAAGTTGTACACAAAACCTAGACTCGATACGAACCATTAATTACATTATCGGACTAATAGAAAATTACCAACAGGCACGAGCAATGGTGAAGCCTCTGAAGTTATAGATTTTCATAGTTGGAGGTGACAGATTGATTACAGCTGCTATATCGTCGGCTATTACAATAAAAAAGTTGCACCCAATTCACATATTTTGAGTCTACAAATTCTGTAGCCCTTTCAAATCTGAACGGGCCTTGGGGCATATGGGCACATAAACGCATGGCTTCTGCGACAAATTGACAATCATGCTCAGGTCATGCCCTGGCGTGAGTCAGAACTCTACGAATAGCCATTCGGCGAATAAAGAATTTTGGATTTTGGACAATCATTGGCGAGTGGTATAATAGAAATGAGCCGAACATTTGTAAGATACTTACATACGCAACCAACAATACGCGCGTCGAAACAAGAGGGCACAAGTGTGGGACTGTCCCGTGTTCCAGCGGATTTCTTTAAAACTTTCATGTTGAAGGGGTCGTCATTGCCGGACTGTAGAGCCAGAAGCTCTTTTTTCTCCAAACCTGTCGCGTGCTCCATAGGGTCGGGCATCACTGTTGACAGATAAATATTAAAAAAAAAAATGGTTACATGATGATAAGTGATTTTTACCAATCATGACAGCTGTAATACTACGAGTGTTACGTTTCCCAATCAATTTGAACTGGAGCAGTATTGTAGTACTAATGCATACGTTAGTCTAGCAGAAGTAGGAAACCGGTGGTCTCAAGACCGTAAGTGGCCTCTATGACATTTGTGTGCAGTGTCAGTATGAGCAAACTTTAATGATAGTGACTTTTAATTATACAGATAACAACAATCAAAAAATTATAGAAGTAAATCATGACATCTATATAAGTGTTTTCCACACAAAAGCTACATTTTATTATGTCAATTAATTATTGTGATGTCTCGTTAACCTATAAATATCTGGAAAATACTATTGGGTAACCAAGTGTACGAGAGCATGCACGCCATTTCCTGCTTCGGAAGCACCTAAAGTTGCGAGTCATTTTCTCTCATGACAAAAATTTTAACTAGTTTAAGAATGCAAATAATGAATGTACAAGATGAATTATGACTGCACCATACATACTTTAATTAAAATATTCAAACGACTTCCAACGAGAAACAAATGCAAATATTCCACTTAATAAAACTTTATCAGATTTATAATTATTTTGTTTAATTTATGAACAATGCAATAAACCCACAAAACTATGCATGAACTAAAATAATAATGCCATAGTCGCATGTATAGAGCTAAACTCATGCGGCCTTTTTTATAACTGGCTACTTTAAATGCAGCCTCTTATAATAAAAACGTTCCTCAGGTCTAGACACTTATCCTGCAGTGATTAATTAGTAGGTAGAAATGAAACTGTGGACACCAAACTACTTGCGGTAAAACTTCAAAACATATGCATGGTTTGAATTACATAATAAGCTGATTGACATGATTGCAATTTATTAAAAAAAATAAATGATGTCACATTCGTACCATTGCTCTGCAATACTGTATGTTACAATTGTCATGGACATACATAAAGAACAAACAATAAAAACCATTACCTAAGACTCAAGTGTCATTAAACTAGCCTACTGTAAAATTACTAGATTGCAGGATAACCATGGGAAATATCAGGAGTGCAGGAAGAGGATTCTGGATTGAGCAGAGGATGAACTGAAACAGTAAAAAGATTAAAATAAGTGATAATTATTCAGAAATGTAGTTCATAATAATTTTGCATTAACTGATCTTGCCATCATGTATTATCAACACTTCATCAGCCATGAATGAAGTGGACAAACTGCTTGTTAACTCATTTTCTGATACTCTACAGATCAAACAAAATATACAATAATTTTCAGTTGATTCTATTAGGTGGGTGGGCTAAATAGGCAGGTAAAGGAAGTATGTATGCGTGCTGTAAATACTAAATTGCATTCTACAGAGCGCAGCAACCCCTGACTGAAGAGACCATACACCATTTTTAATGGACTCAAAAATGGATAGACTCCAAAGTCTATCTGGTGTTAAGTCAGTTTAGCCTTTGGACTAACTTAAGAGAGGTATCAACCTAGGAAAGAGTTTTAAATGTTCCTTGAATAAATTCAGTTCTTGGCAAAAATAAATATAGTGTATTTCTATCAAGGTTAAATCATATGACAGTAAGGTTGTCTTGAATATTGATGGCATACTCTCCAAAAAGAGTGGTGACTTAAATACAAAGTTACAAACATATTTCTTATATAGTTAACATAATGACCATCAGGATCCATGAAGTTTTTTTAATAATTTCATTTTATAAGTGTTCATCTATCTTACGTTATGATCTAATATACTGCAATCACTTTTTTTCATTGACTAGACACTTTTTCAGCATTAGAATCTCAGACTTCTGCACACTAAAGCTGTTTTCACATTTAATCTGAATTAAGAAAGTGTTACAAATTTTATATTTCATTAAAAGTATAACATTTTACTTAGGTAGTTTAAATATTTTTTGGCAATATATATATATATAAAATAATAATAAAGTATATACCATGCATAATATGACATTGTGTAAGCTTCAGTATTCATTCACTTTTGCTTAAAGTAGGAGTTTTAGTTATGCTTGCAGTACCCAGTTTTATGTATGTGGAGATTCTATTTGGGTTAGTAGTATATTCACAATGCCTCCAGAAAAATATTCCTTAAACATTATGATCTACTGAGGACAAAGATTTTAGTAATACATTATTTTCAAGTATTTGTCCTTACATAAGCGCACATTGATTAGGAATCAATTTTTATACATATATCTATCTTTTTTTCAAAATAACAAATATTATTTGTTACTCATGAATATTGCTGCTATTTGTTTGTAAAATCAAAGAATTAGTTCTACATTTCAAAGAAAAATAAGATTTTGATGATAAAAAATAAATCAAACAAATCATATTATACTTGTATACTTGACCCACTCTAACAATGGTATAAGAAGAAAATTGTCATAAAAATTCACCCCATTTGCTACACAGTAACCTACAATACTTTGATTTATATTTGATACCATCTAAGAGGCACACATTGGACTGATAGCAATATTAAAAGATAAACGTTTTGATAAGATATAACCTATAATATAACATTCAAATTTTGGAATTCTTACATAGATGAGGACCTATCAACTTAGTTTCTAAAGTTATGATAATGTGTATAGTTTAAATTTTATTTCCTTAAAAATACTTAATATTGTGCAATATACTCTTTTCAAAATCGATACAATGTGCTAGATTGACAGACAGCGTATATATTCATGAAGTGCAGGGCGAAATATGATATACATAAACATGCAATATAAAAGGAATGTCTATTATATTATTGTAACAATTTATAATTCAAAATAGATTTGGGTATAATACAGAAGAAATATGAGAATTACGTAACGTAACTCTGACAGCTTAAACCAAAAATTTCTCAGTGAATTTTATTCTTACTTATGTCAGCATATCCTCTTTTAACTGTGTTCATAAGAAGGCCTTTAAAAGCGTTTCCGCGAACAATTTGTCTACATAGGGAGGCCATTTCACTCGTTTCTCACTAGACTTCTAACGATACGATAGCAAGTGGCAGCACAATTTGAGGTTTCTTTGAAAGAGATGTCAGAAAAAAATCGGTATTTAGCGAATCAATACGACAGATCTTGTCCGTTGTTGCAAGATACAACACTTTGATTTAGGGTTGCTATTGTGCTTTAAATAATAGCATACAAGAAACACAAAGTGTAGTTCGGTATTGTTTTCTGAAGAAAACTGATGCACTATGTTAGATAACATAGCGTTTAATATTTAATTTTTCAATTAATTTTATCCATCCATTACGTTTTAAAAGATCATGAATAACATAAGTCCAATAAATGTATTCTGTGCATAAGTCTATGGACTTTGCCTTGAACATTGATAGTAAACGTGAGGATATATATTAAAATACAGACCTATCATAAGTGTTTTAAAAGATTTGTTGTAGAAAACTACCAATATAAAATGTAAATTTTAGGGCTAGCGTTTACAGAACCTTAACAACGTTAACCTTTTTCTAATATCAACAATCAGTAATAGATTAAAAATAGGTTGTTACGTTATGATCATCGACATTTATTATCAGATTTAATATTTTGAATTTATTCATGATTGTTGTTAATATAAATTAAAAATACCCAACGCTTTTATAGGTTCTTGTTCTAACCACATGTACCTAATATTTTTCTCTTAGCATCTTAAAAAAATACATTTCTATAACTTATTGATATTATGGTAATGAAAAAAAAACTTTTATAATTAATAGAATTTTATTTAAAGTCAGTAATAACTCGGCACTTTCAATATCATTTATATAATATTATTAATATTCCATATTTTAATATTACAATTGCAGAAGTTTAAAATTAAGGACTTATAGTACGGTGAGGTACTATTTTGGGGTCCGGGGACGAGACAATAAC
>DWPT01000575.1:0-22985 GCA_018251895.1 Agathymus mariae mariae
GAAGATCATCCAATAGAAAAGGCTTCAGAAAAATCAAAATTGGTTGAAGAGAAAAAGAAGGAACTTCTTGAAAAATTTGAAAGTATTGATGGTATGTTTAAGTTTTGATTTTAATTTAATATTTGTGATATGTTAAATATATATTAATTCCTAAATCAACTAGATGGTACAAAGACCAGCAACCTCAAACAATTAAGCTGTTACAGTTATGATAGCAAAACTGTAAATGTTCATCATAGTATCATCCGTTTTTTAGTAGGGTGCATCATAAGCAAGGAAATTCATATAAACATTTGTAGACATCAATAATATTAAAAGCATCAAAATGAAAGGGTGGGACACACATTATTACTGGCTCTCCGATACTGTGATTAATACATTTCATCATCTTGTAGAAAGGGGGTTTCTTGGACTCATGGATGGATAGAGCCCCTTACATCCAAATTACTTACACATTATTTTGAATACCAAGTACTAAGCACTATAACCAACTACCATATATTATAATAAAATATATCAATATACCTATATTTTTAATTTTTAGCTTTTAATATGTTTCTTAATCAATTTCTATCCAAATTTTTTATAGTTTGATGAAACTTGACTGACACTTGGCTTGCTATTTATGGGCTGCCATTTTCTGACTCCTTTTAGTTTGACCAATAGTATTGTTAAATGTTTCAGTGGACACCCAAATTCCCTTCTCTCTACGAGCTCAGTTTCTTTACTTGAAGGGCAAATGTTACAACATCACTACAGTGTATGACTCCCGAGCTACACAGTGTCTCAGTAAGGCTGTTAAGTTGAATCCACATCTGGTTGATGCATGGAATGAACTCGGGGAATGTTATTGGAAAAATTTGAATATTAAAGAGGCTAAAGCAAGCTTTGAAGGTGCTTTGAAACATGTAAGTATTATATACAATGTAAATGTTTCAAATATTGGACTTTTATGGTCACAATTGTAGTCAGCAGTATTAATTCAAGTTTGACAAGAAATACTGTTTTAGTGAACTTTCACATAATTAAACTGGCTTAAATTATTACTAGATTTGTTTCTTTTTTCTTTGATCAATCACAAATATCTGATGACCAATTATAGAAGGTTAATTTAACAGACTGTCAAACAGTCAAACTCGTCTTAAACTTGCCTAGGAATTCATGCTTCTCACTACACTTAAATTTAATTAACAATCATTAAGGTATTCTGTACCACATATGCACGTAATATTTTGCTTCATCGTTTCGAAATGGTGGTTACTTAAGTGAAAAGACTTCATCTTTTTTTTGTGACAGTTCTTGACAGCTTTTCTTTTCTGTAGCGATATCATAGAGCAATAGCAGCATTTGCAAATATGTACTGAAGTTTATTTGAAAAAGGATACAAAAAATATGTTTATCGGCAGGAACGGAACAGAGTGACTTTACGTAGTCTATCCATAATGTTAAGGCAGGAGAGTAAGGCGATGAAACACGAAGAATCCAAAGCGGCCGTTTTAAAAAGCGTCGAATTAGCCAAGGAGGCGGTGGCGCAGGATATAAAAGATGGGATATCATGGACGGTACTGGGCAATGCGTACTTGTGCCAATACTTCGGGGAAACTCAAGATCCAGAGACTTTAAAGCTATGCATGAGCGCTTATCGCCAGGCGTGGCTGGATCCAGTCGCCAGAGGACAGCCAGATCTTTATTATAATAAGGGGATTGTAAGTTTATTTCTATTTTTTTATCATAAGTTGTAATCATATCGAAACGCTCATAACCGAAAGCTCGTGGCGACCGCGGTGGAATTCTTTCTCAACGGGACTGGGCTGCTGATGGATTGATTAATAATCTGTACTAGTGATTAACCCACTCGTGGTTCGCTTCGATAAATTTAATTGTTAGCAGTCTAAACAGTGTTCATTTTTTAGTTTCCTTGATTATTGCATTCAGACATAGAGACAGATTTATTTTTTATCATGCAGCCTATGACCATAGGAGTAATGTACCTTTCGAACGGTAAAAGAATTTTTCATATTGGCGCTGTGGTTTTCGAGGTTTTGTGCTTTTCCAAACACTGTTTTATTTAATATTGATTTCGTCATATTTCTCGAAATATTGTTTTTCACACGGCCAATAATACTGGAACAAATGTGTCTTTCACAATAAATAGCTCTTTTATGTATTAAATAAATAAATGAAGTCAGATGTTATCATGCCTTAATGTTGTCTTTGATAACGTAAACCGTAAAAATATTTTTATACCAATATTCTTCACGACATAATATGCAGATGTAGTGAGAATACCGCTCAAGATAATGAGATAAAGTTTTTAATAGGGTCTCGTTTTTGTTCTCCAGGCGTTAAGGTACGACGAATGTTTCGAGGAGGCGTTAAAGACCTTCGAGCACGCCAGTCGCCTGGACCCAGCGTGGAGTGTCGCCACACACGAGCAAAAGCAACTGGCCAAGTTCCTCACGGCGGCCACTGATATAGTGAAGACCAGGGGGAAGCTTAAAACTAAGAGGATCACTCAGATGGTGCAGGTAAGGTCAGGGAAAAGCGTAGATCTGAGACACTTTAAATCCTGCAGGTGACCTTGCTTATTGAGCGAGAGGATAGTGGACACTGAATGTATTAGATTATTATTATTATTAGTTCCTATTAAAAGGTATGTTAACAATACAGTAGCGAATTGTCCAAATCGCCATCTTTTGTAAATTTGCAATTGTAAACAAACTAAATTATAATTCCAGAAGTTTAGTTCTGAGCTTACCGATTTCATCCGAAATATATCAATATGGGTATCATATGATCTCTCTACTTCCCATGGCTCTGTTATCCTTGCGATTTTGTGGAGTTGGGCATAATTTGCTATTTATGAATCAGAAATTTAGTATGACGTGAAAACGAATTGTGATAAGTCTTTCCGTCTCTATTCCGTCTACATAAGTAATAACTTACAGTTGAGAGAAGGATGGGTATTGTGTTGCGTATTGTGAAGTACCTTCACTGACATTGCCCTTCAACGGCCTGTCACAGGTCAGCGTATATTTTTTTTCTTTAGGCAAATATTGTACATATGATCCACGATGCTTTGGTTAGCGAGTAAATCAACAAAGCCTCAACAATTTATTACAAAATATAAGGACAGATGTCGCTACTAATACACATTTTGTTACTAAAATATACTAACAGTTTTTTCGTAAAATAAAGCGAAGATATTTTCTATTATTATACGTCTATTTGGGTCTTCTGCAATTGTTGTAAGTAATTTTACGTTAAGTGCCAAACATGTTAAATATATCACTTTAAATCAACATTTCAGACGTTAGACGAAAAGATGCTGGGTCCGTACGCGCCGGAGATGTGCAATACATTCGGGGGTCGCAGGAACGTCTACCTGACGCCGGTACGGCTCGGCGACCTGCACGAGGGCCCCAACGCAGGGAAGGCGGTGCTCGGGAGGGTCGTCGGCTCGGTGCACAACGACAACTGCGTGCCTTTGTGAGTGATTATTACTTTCAACTTGGTGGTAGAAATATTTTACGAGGCTCCTTATAGTGAGAACCGTGTCTCACTTGACGTGATCGTAATTCACCGCTGGCGATGGACGTCATCGATGCCTAATCGGTCAAGATAGAAACGAAGACGTTGTAGTGATTTTATCGAATACAGTATTTGTTAGTGCTGCCGGTGGCCTCACTTTGTCCTGCTAATTGTAACAGCTGTAGAACCTATGTAATAATAAAACGGTTTTTTTTTATTTGATTATCCTTGTGAGGTTGCGTATATCTATCCATTGGAGTGTCAGAAGGGATTCTATGGTGTATTTAATTTAAAATGTTGATTTCGGAACCCCTATGACATTGTACTACTCCAGTGTTGATGTTGTTATGTCTCATGTATGTATGCCGCACGTGACGTAGTCCCTAGTGTGCGATGTGTGTGTGTGTGTGAGCATTTTTGGTTGTTAATATTAAATATTGTTTATATATATGTGATAATAATATTTTTATTTTACACCAAATTATAAATAGAAAAACATTGTATAGTTCTCACTTTGGTGACAATACGATTTCTGGACAACCTTATTATTAATTTTGCTATTGGGATACGTTGTTTTTTTTCATCACTAAACCCGCCGTTTTAAAAACCTTTATATTTTATACCAAATACAACATTAAAATGGAGACTCATATATTTGATGTTATCCGCAGTGCGTTCGCGCTAGTGGACGGCAGTATGGAATGTGTCTGTGTGTTGGTGTACAACTGGGCTGGGGGACGCGGCGCCATCATCGGCGACTGCGTGGCCATACCTGAGCCCCGGCTCACCGCGCACCGCCACGACTCACACTTGGCGGTATGTCTGACAACGGTATTGTTGCGTGTTACGGGTTTGGACAAACCGCCAAGACCAGTTAACAAGACTACTAAGAAGCCAGGACTAATTAACAGATTAAGTCAGTTAACATTTTTGTTGTTCGTTGGTATTTCGCTTTGTAGAGAGATCTTTTCCTTTCGGTATTCAAAAATCGAATGACCTACGGGTGGCCCTGCCCTGCCCTCTATTTATATCGCTTTCCTGTTTTCGAGAAAGTTCTACACTTTCCTTGTTAAAAATATTATTTACAAAACAAACGGAGAATAGTTCGGTTATTTAGATATGCGACCTTATGTGCGTATTGTAAGGGTGAGAATCGCGTGATGCGCTGAGAAATTGTTCCTATCAGTTTTGTTGGAGGCGCTGCTGTACGGTTATTTAGATTTGACGGGATGACTGGATGGGTTTTTTGTCGATATGGAAATCCTTCCTAGTCGGGCTAATGAAAGGTATTCCATCCTTACTCCATACGTGAGTCCAAGTAAACATTCTTTACTCTTCAACGTTGCAACCGAAGAACGTTAAAACATTTCAATGTAAACTTGGCCTTAGGTCAACAACCAACAACATTATGCACAAACAGGTCTGATGTCGCCGACCACCACACCACCTGGTATCAGTGTTGTTCAGTAGGGTACCACAAATGTGAGATGGTGGCTTAAACTGAAAGTTTTAATCGTTACAAACTGTGATGAGAATAATTCTTAGATCCGAACAATGCTGCAGTAGGATGTATTTGCTATTGTTATGCAAAATTAACGCCTTAAACAAACAAGACATATCAGATGAAAGCCACGTCCAGTCGAGAATCAAAGCTCAGATCTTTCGCTCGGCGCTCCCGACTGCTAATAAACATACTGCCGAATCATTAATATTAATTGCGTTGTTAACTCGATCGGTATGCATTTCCAGAAGTACGAGTTCAAATCGATCCGCGTGAACAACCCGACGTCCCTGGTGATAAATGGAAAGCCGGTGAGTCGCCACCAGGTGGCGTGCACGCGCGCCGCCGCTACCTACGAACCGCACTGACCCCCGGCGCGACCCCTACAGGAGCCCTTGATCGGTTTCACATCGGAACTGGCCCCTCTAAAAAGCCTTCACTGTTAAGACACCAGCGATTTAAATTAGGCCGCTGATTTATTGAAGTCAACAAACATACAATTACATTTACTTTATATATAGTATACACATATAATACAGAGTCAAAAATACCAAGTAAATCAAAATTGAAGTTGTTTTTGGTTATCTTGAGACAGTCTTGGTTCTAAAAAAGATATTTTCTCAAAACATAATTAAAAGAGTTAGGTATAGGCGAAGTGTAAAATTAATATCTGGAATCGCGGCACCTATACCATTCGAAAGGTACGTTATTTTGGAGTCATAATAATATTCAGTTTGTTATATACTATTCATAGTTAGAATCGATATATTTACGAAATAGCTACTAAGATAATTGTTCCACTCGAGCAAGTCCACTTTAACTAAGAACTAAGTCGGGACGGGTTGCTAATCTTTTAATAAAAGTAAGTCTTATTGCGGCAGACGGTTGTTTCAACGTTCAAACCTAAGTAGTAACCTTTGTAATAAGACTCACTTTTAAATGAAATTGAACCACTACAGAAAAATATATTACCAATGGATTTTCATACACTTTTTTCGTTCGCATATTTGAAAGTACTGACGGTGGTTTTGCCCAGTTTCGACACAACCAATAAGGTTTTATCTGAACTAGTGTGTTCTAGAAACATATGTTTATTGTGCGGGTTCGATGACCCGCTTGAGTTCGTTATGTTGTGGTGTTATTATAATTGTGTTTATCTTATTAATAACAATACAAAAATGTTTGATAATGTACTCATTTTGTTTGTAATGTCGGTTCGTAATAGCCATTATAACAATTCAAATAACATGATAAAAATTTGAGGATTTTTGTGTTAATTTTGAATGTTTTCTACTATTGGAAACTTATTTGTAAGGGAGTTTGATTCAATCATCCTGTGAGGTGAAGGCTGTCTCTGAATGGCTAAAAATAATGGTAATTAAATCAGAATTACATAATAACGCGAAGTACAGAAATTGTGTTTGCATAAAAACTTTTTTCATTACGAATGAATGAATGTGGGGAAAATGACATTAAGTCAATTATTGGGGGTATTAAAATATTACTTAAAATAATAACTACTTGTCTATATATGTTTGGTCTGATCGTACATTTGAAAATGTTATAAAATTACCAGTGGTATGTACAATATTGTCGAGTCCCAAGCGTTAAACGATGTAATGTCGAATTGGACTAGACCCTAGGTAGAGGTCCACAATGAATGTTAATGTCGATCACATTTCTAAAGGCTGACCGGTTCTATATGACTTGTTAATAGTTATTTTGTCTGGAGATCAAGAGGAATAGTAACTTGATAACTATAGATTACAATAATCATTTATTATCCAGTGCTCAGCTAAATTATATTCTATCTTCGTTTCTAACGCTGTCATTACTTGTAAAACGTTATATAATTTTGTATTGAATAATTTAATTAAGGTGTAGCATGAAAAAGCTTTTTGTCTCACTTGTCAAGGTCACAGTTTATTTAAAACTGATACTATTGTATTAATATGCAAGTCTTGCATTAGATAAGGTACTCTGTTCGTATATAAAACTGTAGTTAATTGTATTAAGTTAGAATATAAATAATTATAACTAAGATCTCAGGACATGACTGTATAATTTATTATGGATGTTAATGTCCGCAGACAGTATATTTTTAATAGATAATATCATATTCATGTTATAATTATCCTAATTTATTAATCTTAGTTAATTATGGTATCAATTAACAATCGGATTGTATTAATATTTTTTTTATTAACATACTTTATACAAAATACTGGTTTATTGTGACAGCGACACCTGGTGGAGATTTATGTAAATGCAATGTCGTTTCTTAAATCTATATGAAATGCGTAAATTCTATTCATGTTTTTTAGTAATTCATAATATAAGTATATAATAGGCTGATAGGTATTGTAAATCTAGTAAGTATTAAAGAAATATCCTACTTGATTTCGATAAAGTTTACATAATACGAACAATTACAAAATTTACAATTTTTTTTCTTTTATGCGGGAATTTTTTGGTACCATGTGTGCGTATTTTCAACACATAAGCTCATTTGTTTTTATGTTACAATTATTATGGAATCTTACAATTTATTTTCACAAGCCGCGTTCTACCTTATTAAATCTTAAGTAAACATTTATTTTTATCAATAACATAAAAAATATTTTAACATTACAAAATGCAGTTGTAGCTTCGGGTTTGAAATTTAACCTCTTACTCTGATGAACTGGTATGGAATCTTTGGTAAGTTTCGTAATCGTAATTATAGAATATAGTTTCCGTACATATCTTCCGGAAAACAAAATAAATCTAAAGATTGTCCAGAAATTGATGTTTCGAAAAATTGATGAACTTTGAACTGAAGCTTTAATTGTGACAGGAGACTCACACCAAGAGGAATTAGAAGAGTAATGTATGAGAGTGATTAATGGAATTTTGGCTACCTTCACTCCGAACTGACCACCACGCAAATGCACGTCTTGTATAATTTATTTTCTACGTTTTTGTACTACTACGAAGTCTCTCTGGCTTTAAGCGTTAACTTCCCATAGCTTCATATCATTTTCAACAATTTCGGCGAACTTCTCTGCCATGTACGGGTTATTGAATATGGGTCTCAGAGTTTTGAGGTGTAGCCCCAACAGTGCGCCCTCGTCTAGCATATCGTTAAGTTTAAAGGCTAAGTTCGGGTTGTAGTGCAGCCGGAGGAGGCTAGGTCTGGAGTACAGGTATTGGCTGTCGCGAAGGTTGTTCCTGGCCCAGGCTTCTACTTGTTTATTGCCGCTTGCGAGCTGGAAATCAATGTAAAGTGGGATAATCGCTTAGAGAAAAGTTATTACGAGCTATGTGAGGGGGAAAATGAAGATTTATAAATGCAGCGGGCTTCGAAGGGCAATCCTTGCAATATTATATCGCCTTGGAAACAATCTTTAACAGTTTTAAAACAGATTAAAAATTAAATATCTTACCCGAATGTCACCGACTTCTTTTAGAAAAAACGATGAGAAATAATATCTGACGATGTTGGAGTTGGGGTTACGCCGAGATCGTCTGAGGTACGATTTGAGCAAGTTAAACCCATCACGCTTGTACTTAAATACCTGGAATGTATTATAAATAAATATATCTTACCAATATTTTGAAAGGATAAAAATGTTTTTTTTGTATGTTTGTAATGGATATAATATAAAACTACTAAACTAATTTTTAAAATTATTTCATCTTTCAAAAGCTACAATATCAACGGGTAACATGGGTCAATATTTTTTTTTTTTTTCAAAAATTAAAGATCCTCACGACTTCTGGAATACAACGCGAGTATGTCGCGTGGGCGAAACCGCGCGAAGGGTTGGCTTCATTTATAATTGAGTCAGTTAATAATTTATACATATATAGCATTCATGTTTAATTTCATTGTAGGTTACGTAAACCGTACCTATCGTTAAGTTTTGTTTTGAAAACTTCGTGTTGTCAACCAAATTTATTTTTGTTGAATACAAACTTCAAATCACCTGGTATACAAAATTTCCCGTCATATACGAGTCGATGTAATGCGTGCCGTAGCTCTTCATGAAACTCCTCACTTCAGACATGTTTCTGATGTTAAGATAATCTATTGCCCGTTGTACGTAATCCCTCGCTATCACGCTGTCCAAATTCCCCAGTTGAACCGATCTTTCCACCTTGGTTATCTTGACGAGAACATAGCAACAGTTGTCAGAGGTCAGTCCTATGCCGAAAGTTCTCAGGATCTCATCGTCTATCCAGTCACCTAGGAACGCTTTCCATGGTTTGTCTGTGCTGGTAAAGGTTTGGTAATAAACGACCACTATCAGTTTGGATAAGATCATGTGACACAAAAAAGTCGACGTTTTTTTGCCGGTAAGATTCTCGCATGCCGGTAAGATTCTTGCAACCGAAAGACATAAAACGTTGCACGGTTAATTTCAGGAGGATAGTTAGACGGGCAGATAAGGAATCAAATAAACATGAATAAGTTTCTACAGCCTGGATATATTAGGTTACACAGAATCCAAGGACGTTTAACACAAATAATGTAGCGTGCCACGCTTTTATAACTTATCTCCATACTGTTATGCTTGACATTCTTAGATATGGTACTTGATGTCCACAATTTTATACCAAACCTCAGAATTTTTGTACCTCACTTCTACATACTTATAACTCAAGTGCCAGTGCTTTTTACGATTAAAATAAGAGAGTTGGGGCGGCAATAAATAGATAAGTTCATCGCTTCGTTCTTGGCTCGGTACGCGTCGGTCATCACCGACGCGGTTGTCCCCAACTCTCTATTTTATGTGTAAAACCAAGGGCGTCCCCCTTGGTTTTACAAACGAACATACACAAGACGCGGTGGTCATTTACCATCACCTGGCGTGGTGACTCGTTCGCTGGCTGTTATCATTAAAAACTAGCGGAAGTTGTAATTGTCCTACCTATAAATTGTAACATAGGTAGTTTAGCAAAACTATTTCAATCGTTTTCAGCATCAATCTTACCCTTCAATTCTGAAGTTCTGGAAGTAAGTGCTGAGAAGTTCTTCGAATGTGCCACACAGAAGTATGTTCATGTCTACCATCGCATCTCCAGAATGTTCTCTGAAGGTGATATTCTCAAAAACCCGTATGTTCTTCTCTCGGAAGGGTTCCACCAGGGCTGGGTCATCGTCTTCGTAGTCGGCCGATATCACTTGCGTTACTTGTGATAAGTCTCCGTAGCTACGAGAAAACAATATTTTTAGGGTTTAAATAGTTTGGAAGAGTTAAATAATTGTCGTTCGCACGATAACCTTTTAGTTTGTGTCCATTCCTGAGCTCAAATAAAGAATTGTTATTTCAATGGCTAATAACTCAGTGATTTGGACATTTCACACAGGCACTTTATGACCAGTTTTGAGGTCACGTCTGTACAGATTTTTTCATGTCGTTGGTACTAAATTTATGGGTGCATATGTATGGGCCTCATGAATATCATGCACAAACATTTCAGCTGATATTCATAATGATACAACTTTTGGTCACCATAAGGGATCAGATGTAACGATGTCAGGCGTATTCTTAAGTCGTATACTTACACGACTAACTGCTGGAATTAGAATGTATAAACAATTCAAATCATTCGAATAAACTACGAAATACTTTATATCTGTGTGACCTCTATATGTATATATATATATATATACAGTTGTAACAGCCACAGCGGTATACAACTTATTCATATTTCATTACAAATTGCTAACTGAAGACAGTCGTGACCAATTCATTCGTGGCGCCATTAATGGTCTTTCGAGTCCGGTATTAATATTCAACTTGAATGCGCGTACTTTAGTAGTCGTGATTTGAGCAAGATCATTTGTAAATCTTTAGTACAAGTGAGATGATCGTTAACACAAGGGCATGAATCAAAATCTCTGGTCAAATCACGGAAACTAAATAATATTTACTAACCATACAGATAATTAATTAATTCATTTAAACGTATGCAGTATACTTATAGTGTCATAGTCATGTCACATTTAAAACTATTATGACCCTGAAAACTCAGTTATAACTTCAATCTAGCTGTTACGCTTTGTCACTTTTATTGTATGTCGTGATTTGTATACATACCTACCATACAATACAATACTTACCGCTAAAGAAATAAATATGTCATACGTTAATTATTTTTTGTACTGTTAAAATTGGACGTTATGAAGTGAAGTATACCTAAGTATTCATGGATATTATGGTATAGATGAATATTATTATATTAATGAAAAGCACGCATGAAAATAACAGTGCCGAAATCAGTTAAACAGGTCAAAACTCAATTTGTGATTGCCCTGTGTTGTTTTAAAAGATGTCCTGAGGAGTTTCTTTCGCCTATTCTTCTCCTCGATGTTAAAGCACCTTTTCGAAACAGTAATAGAAGCAAAAAATGACGTGCAGAAGTTTATTTACAGAATACCTAAATGATTTAAGGATTTTGAATTTGAATAACTAAAATCTGTTTTATTTTTATTGCCCTATTTTGGAGTATAGAGAATATAAGGCCTGGCCATGCGTGATAATGGCTTCATATATTTTGAAAAGTCTCTTTAATGAGCCTTTCAAATAGATTGGATTTAATGTTGAAAATCACTTGTTACTTTAACCGTAATATCGGAATGATCTGTGAAATACCGACACAGGGGTCACTAAACTAATGGGCCTCCTAATGACAAGTGGTCTCTTTAAGAAAGAATCTTCCTTATATCTCAGTACTATAGCGGACTCTTTATATATTGTATCGAATAGTAAGAATGTAGCGTAGTGCGTTTTACTGCTAACATTTATTTAGTCATTTATATTCCAGACAGACCAACCAAAGTAATTCATAATCATAAACTACACTATATATTTTGTTCAAGGTCTTAGCTTCGTGTACATATAAAATTATCGAGAGCACTGATTAATAAAACTAGTGAATCACTTATACGGATGAGAAATTAGAGCACAGGATAATACCGAGTAATTTAACGGCCAGGGAATGAACGAAACGTTCACACTGCGATGCCGATGGACTTACTCTGTATATATATACATACTCAATAATCTAGACCCATACCACAATACAATTTAATAGTAAATAATTAATAGCAATCTAGATATAATGTATACCTAAGTCTTAGACATTTATGTTACTGTATTACAATTACAAAGTTATGAAACTTACTTCGCGAAAACGTCAATCGCATTTCCAATAGTTAAATTGTATCCCAGATCACCGTCTTCACTCACAGACAAACTCACAATCAGAACCACACACAGAACTGTTATAAACATATTTATATCAATAAAATAACTCATACATCCTGGAAATTAAACAACCATGTTATTAATACGTAAGCACACGGGCCGGCGGCGGCGTGTGAACTGAGTTTTTTCATATTTTGCTAATGTTGTAGCAACACAGTAAACATTGGGTGAACTTGACCCGGGAGATTAGTTCTTACAGAATACTACTGTTATCATGCAGTTTTGCGTAATCAACGTTGAAATATTTAGCCAGCGAGTGGCTGTAACAACTGTACCTAATTACATTCATATATTTTCGGGATCCTACTGCAAAAAGGGTGATTTCATCAGCGCCGTCTGTAAACGTCCATTTAACCAGAAACATCAAGATGCGGTGAAGAAAGCGGAGTTGCGCTCGCTACCTGGCTCTCCAACACAGGAAAACTTGTGTGACGATCTACACAGTGATCGCTAACATATTTTCACCCTCTTCAGAACTGCCTGTGACGTAAATGCATTTAGGAAGTGTCGACTAGGCTAAAAGTACTACTTACCTAAGATACGTGTTACAAATATGGTTCAAAATAAGGGGATTCCATTTTATATCATTCTTAATACGGTTCATGACAAATCATTAAGACTGAGCCGATATTTGTCGTGGTCACGTTTGTCACGGTACTGTTAGATTGGTTTCAGAAAATCAAGGTCCATTTGCTCGCGTTTAACGGCGATAACCTCACGATCTTAACCCTTATCATGCACATCAGAAAGAATTGTCTAAATTTAGTTTATTCAGTGTGAATAGTTTTATAGGATATACATGCCAAAGCTGTACCTATAGTTTGAATCGCCTGATCCAAAACCTAATGCCACATACTTATCTGTATGGCGTGAAGCAAGTTAAAACAGCCGTGTAGGGTTGGGCAACTGGTAAAGCAAACAAATTTTAAGCGTCCGACCTCATCCTTTGAGGTAAAGTCTGTAAAGCATACAGAAACCATTAGAACGTGATTGTATGATCGATCTACTTCCGTATAAAAGGGTTACCTTAATAATCTTTGTATATTTTACTCTAATTATATTGTTAATGCATCGTGAATTTGGTCTGTTAATTTTCAGAATGAAATTGAAAGGCCAGGGTAGTTATATTCAATGGATAAATTCAAAAATGGCCGCGTTTATCTCATAATGAAGTATACGACCTCGTCGGTTAGAATTTGCATTACACTAAGTTCAAACGCGAAATCGCAACAATATAATGTGTTGTTAGGAAATTTATTTTGTGTATGTCATTACAAACACATCTTATTTATTTGTAGGTGTGCAAGATTGAAAAATCATATTACATGCTTCATATTTATACTGTATTTCTATTTTCGTTTAAATGCCTGAAGTAATGGAAAAACAGTATAACAAGTTATTAACGCACTAATGCACTAAAACTATCGATCAAATTAGTTTTAGTCTAAGTTTAAATGTACGCTAGTCCTGTATACGAGTCCTATCTATCTATCGGCCTTTAATAGTCCACAGCTGGCTGGACATAGGCCTCCTCTGGTTCGCGCCACTCCGATCGATTCTGGGCCCTGAATCCAACGGCTCCCCGCCGGTTCAGGTCATTATATCTGGGCGAGAAGCGTCCTGTGCGTTTTTTTACAAATCCTGTACCGTAAATTTTAGGAATGAATTAGTTCTTGCTTCCATGAAGGAAAATATCGTGAAGAAAGTATATTTGAGAGCTCTCCATAATCTTTTGCCGAGATGTGTGAAGCCTGCCAAATTGAACTTAGACATTTTGGTGGATTATGGGCTTAACTAATGTCATGGTGAGAGAAGACAATGGAATCAGTAGGACAGTTCTGGATGGCTATGTTGACGACCAGTCTACGGTGTGGACGAAGATAGATCGGTTAAATTTAAAAAAAAATCCATTTTGCGATGCAACATCTTCAATTGGTCTCAAGTACCAAATGCAGTGTTGCCAGGTATACCAAATAGTGGGTAAAAATATTTTTTTTATTCACTCGCGTGTGGAAATCGAACTGAGTTATAAATTTTAAAACGGCTATTAATCACCCACGGTTTCTTTTAGACTTCTTATTTAACTTATGCCATCCTTATTCTTTTACCTATCGGTTGCTGAAGTCGGGGTATTATTACAGGTACAGATTACGATATTCAAAACGGTCAAAACTTTATAATAGATCTTAAAAGGTCCGGTTAACAATTAAGTGTAACGCTTACCTGTACCTGAAAATGATCGCAAAAACGGGAACGTGAAATACCACTACGAATCAAGTCAATGTGAATGCAATTTACATCTTGGGCGAATTGTGCGAACATGGTAGGGCGATGTGGGATCAAGCGAAACAGCTCCTTGGAGCACTCACCGTTATTACAATGATAGGACACATATACAGAGAGAGAGAGAAGTAAAAAGATTAGTTGATCCTTTATTATTCTTTTCTTTAGACATTTTCGCAGTTTTCTGTGATAGATACGTTATCGCAGCATCAATAATACGTGATATCATATTGTGACTAATTCTATAAATAGCTGCATATCTTGTAATAAGTAGTTGATAGCGTTTATAAAATGCTATCTTCCTTCAAAGAGAGACCATTCACATCGAATTAATGAATTCTTTAACTTCTTCGTTTATAAGTTACAGTTGAACGAGACCCTGTCGGTCGGGAACGGGTTTGCTCATGATAACTCGCCGGTCTATGATTCAGGCGATAGCCTCATTCGCGGCGATAAGGCTAAGATCATAGAGCCCGATATTTAGGACATGTTTTGGGGACACCGGGGATTATGAACTATTCACACGTGTTTCTTCCTGTTGTTTGCGCATTTTCTTGTTGGTTAGCTCTACGCTTCGATTCGGTATTTTTGATTAATTTATCCTATTTATAACTTACCTACTTACTTTAAATATAATGCTCATATTGAATTCGCTTTGCTTTGAAATAATAGTTGTTTGAAATGGACGAACTTTGAAAAATTTCTTTGCATGATGTTTATCTATACATATAATAAAATTCTAACTGATCCATTATGTACATGAACAATATATGGGAAAAAATATTCTTAAGGGCCTTTATTAACGCAATAGAACTCAAAAGAATTATGTTGCTAGAATTTTTGTCTGTGCGTTTGTTCCAGTTGATTTCGAAAAACGGGTTAACCGATATTGGACCTCATTTAGACAAGTCGTGACGTTAATTTTGACTTTCCATGAATACAATAATCTATATTTGTATACATATTATACATAACTATTTACTTTCATAATAATTCCTTATAAATATAAAAAAATTCCGCGGTAGATTGTTGCCTGTCAACATTTTAGCTAATTGTCTATGCAACGGAGAATTGTTACTTAGTTTTTACGCGAAACCGTAACAAACAGACCTACCCTTCTACTACGGTTTGGTGCACTACCCTATTGTCACAATTAGAATATCGCACAGCAGAAACGAATATCTTGGCTGCAGTACAATTAATCTTGATTTAAGATAAAAGTTAGGAAGCCCGAAATTATCGCAAAGTAGAAATTTTTCTTGGCTTCAAGTTATTTATTTTATTTTTTTACACTACAACTCACTACTGTTACAAATTTAACCTTTCAAAGCGAGTTACACTAAACCAGCTGTCAAAAACATTCATTGATATTTTAAATTTGCGTGTTTGAAGTTGATGAAATTGAAAAAAAAAAAAAAACAATATTAGGTAAACAGGGGGTATATCAAAACCGAAAAACATGTTGAATGGTCGACGAGGTAAGAAGGGTTGGGGAAGCTCTGGGTTATTTGCATATAAAAATATGAGAAACAAAAATTTATAGATTTATATAAATTCCTAATTACCTTTTTGGGATAACGCTTATCCTATTAGCAGTGTTCTGAATTATAAATAAAGAAATCAATTCATCAGTCATTAAACATCTTTATTTCACTTCAAATATTGTATTCGAAAAATATTTACACCGTTTGTATTGTTCACATCCAAAAATAGTAAATGCATTAATTATTTCGACCTCGTTCTTGTACAAGCATTAAAATTAATTATATTATTGCACATATTTAGGTTCTGTATAAAAAAATGTAATATTCGGTAAAAGATAACATCATAGACGGCGCTGGAAAATGATGTAGATGGCGCTGATTCAGTGATACACAATTTTCTCTTTATATATAATCTTCTATTCACTACTCGTAATAAATATTTACAAAAATACAAATTCTTTAACTTATTCTAAACAATAAGTAGTATGTTTCACTGTAACTTACTATGTACGATCACATTTTGCTCAATATAGGTTATAAAAATATTTCAGCATATCATTTTCAATTCAGACTTCAGAAAAATATTTTATTTATTCTTCTCTTTTGTATGCTCAGCCTTCTCTTCTAATGACGTAATATATATAACAATATTGTGTAATTATTGTTTGTCAGAATATTCGGAACCGAGATTTGAAACTTGTTTTTTTTTAAGAATTGCTGTAATCATATAAATAGTATCTTAGAATGCAATCATATTTTTTTATAATCTTCAACAAAAAAAATTGCATCATAAAGAATAACAGAGAATATGCGTGTCATTTTTATGTAACTTATTGTTTGTATAGCACTATTAAGAAAAAAATATTTAGAGATAACTCATAATTTTCTTTAAATTAAACTTTTAAAACTGTAATATCATTTCGGCGATTTAAACACAGCCATTTTGGCTCGCTCCGTGGTTAAGTGAGCGGTTGAGAAAACAATTAAATTTTTATTTTTTGGGGGAATATCTATTTTGTAATTGTTGAAGAATGGACGAAATCGCTTTATAAGTACTTATATCATATGCAAAGCTATGATAAAAAATTCACACGGTATAACATTGTTCAGTAAGTTTGCAGGAATGTAATATTTCACTAAATAAGTTAGGTTTAGATAGTATACCATCAAAACAACCAGAGGCTATATTTCAATACACCCAATATGTACACTTGCTTGACGTGGCGCCACCTTATTCAAGGCCGTCTGTAACTAACCAATCAGTGTTACGATATTTCAAACTTCAACCGCATGCTTTCATTTTTTTTATTAATATTACTAATAAAGAAGCGTTTCAGTGATAACATTATTATATATGAAGTTTAGTAACGCATACTTCCTATTAATCTTTGTTATTTTCTATTTATTCCATTGGACATAAATAAGTGAAATAGACTCGTAGCTATATGATATAGTAATTACTGCGGACATTTGTTACGACAAATTATGTAAATTAACATAATTTTACAGAAAATGTAAACCAAAAAACCTGTGACATTTTAGTAAAGTTGTTTACAAGTCGTAAATGTCAAATTTCAGTCGCTTAATTTTCCATCCTCAAAGTGCGCTGCTTATTGGAAATTATATTTAAATTTTTTTTTTATTACAATTAACTTACAAAGCATTGATTTATCCATATATACAACGGTCTTTCAAATCAAAGCAGCCGAAACCACATTGGATTAAAATTATAAATCGTTAGCCACGACAAATGGACGGCAACAATTATTTTTAAACGAGGTTAATGTTGTGTATATTACATTCCAAGGGACGTTGCACGACACCAAAATTGAACTTGGTGATTTTGTTCCTCCTTCGATAAATACCCCAGTCAACACAAACCGGCGGATGTTCGTTACATATTACTCTCCCAAAGTTTTAAATAATTGTCTATCACTTCTTCAAACCATTTCTTTTTCTTCACGTCTCTGAACGCAGGGGACAGCGTCTTTAATTCCAACTGTAACAAGGCCTCGTTCCCCAACAAGGTGTCCAAGTTCCTCAACAGGGCCGGTTCGCCGTGGAGTTTGAGTAAACTCGGGTACGAGAATATGTAGTAATGTACCCTCAGGCGTTTCATCGCCCAATTCTCTACCGTTTTATTCCCGCTTGCCACCTGTGGAATGAATAAATATTAATAAATCATCTACACAAAAGGCATTCTTAAATTCATGAGCAAAACTGACCACAAACAATTTACAATTTATATCAGGATAGAAAACTTTTTGATTCTGCTAACAGTAGTTGAGTCACCAAATTAAAATATGTTTTAGTGGGATAGTAATATATTTTTTTATCACAAATTATCATATATCCTACGTTCGATATACTACGAGTATTTTCTTTTAAATACCAAGATTAAGAACTTCTGATAACTCAGTTATAAGACACGTGAATAGTAAATACGTCTTGGCATACACATTTATCTGTAAATAATACCCAATGAAAATTATAAATATATGAGTAGATGATGTGAAATAATGGAATATGTCACCAATGAGTATGGTTTACTTTGTAGACATGGTTATGTTATGATTAGTGCTTAGAAGCAATGATGCATGCTTAATTAAACGCATGCATGCTTAAGTGAGCGTGTGTGTTTTAACAGAATATATCGTATTAATACATTAAATATATGACGTTGACAAGTTGTTTGAATTTTACAAAATTTATTCAAATTTATTACAAATTTACGTCGTGTACAATAAGTCAGAATATCGTAAAGCATTGCATGTGTCTACCGTTACCGGCATGAATATACGTTTTACCTTGATCTGGCCAATGTGCTTGGCCTGCCAGGGAGAAAAGTATCCTTCCAACTCCTTGGCTGTTATATCAGCCACGCCCTTACTCTTAAGTCTGTCTTTGATCATAGAGTAGACGTTTCTAGAGAATACAAACACCTGAAGTGAGAGCAGACACAATATTCGGTATTTTACAAATGATATTGGAAGTTTTGCGTAGGATATTACAAGTGGAGTCACAACGCAACGATCAACTTTGGATTGTTACAAAAACTTCTTTCCTTAACATCGCCTTTGAAAATGTTAAATGTTTTTAAGGACTATCACGTCTCGTCTGCACGGCGTCAGCTCGCTTGATTTACGAAAAATGTGAAAGTGAAAACTAGGAAACGTTTTGAACATTTACTTACCCACAATTTAATTAAATTTTTAATTATATATATTTAACATACTTTACACTAATGTATTTTACACTTTGTAAATGTAAAGTAATAGTAAAATCGTGTAATTTTACATTAAATTTGGAATGCACAATGAAAATGACATGATTAAGTGAATAAAAGTGAAAATGGTTTTTAGTCACACATAAAAGGGATAAATTTGGAACATTTTAACTTTGATCACACGATGCGCATGCATTATGCTAGTGATTTTAATTATGATGAGAAAAGAAGTTTTTCGCGTGAATGGCAATGAGCCATGAATGATAGGCCGTGACACTTCCGCCATGAAATGGTTTGATGGTGAAGACAATAGCAATCATTTTGATTATTGCAATGAAATGAACGGATGCCACGAACATCATACGTCGGCTTGATTCTATACTTTATTCAGTAGGTCAGTTAAGTAGTAGGTAAAAAATTAAATGTTTGATATGAATAAAAAAAAAGAAAACTTTTACTGTATATTCGTCTTACTGTTTATGTATGTCACATTTTGGGCTCGTGTGCGTTTTGAATAAATTGTCCAGATGTCAAACAAAAGTAACTATAATTGATTAAATGTCAAATAAAATTTACTTTTCTAATCACTGTGGAATATACGCTCGATGTAATCTATCTTGACTATAGTTATGAATATAACAATATACATCAACTTGATCTAAATACATAAGTCCCATTACTTAATTTACTGTCAAATTTTAGTTATGTTTCGCGGTATAGAATTTGTCTCTTATTCCTAACACCATAAAGTAGAGAATCAAGCCTCAGGTCCAATCCAAACCTTGACCGCGCCGATATGTTCCGTGAACAAGGGCGAGAAGAAGTTGTTCATCTCCCCGGTGGGAATGTCCGCTACGCCGCGCGTCTTGACGCGCTCCTTGATACGCGCGTACACGCCGCGGGAGAACACGAATACCTTGCGACGTACACAATACTTAATTATCTGTGCTCTATTGGACCCCTCTGGATGTACCTGTAAGGTCTATTTAACTTCTTTGAAATATATACCTCTATGGGCCTTTGAAGAAAATTTTAAATTCTTTAACAGCATAAAATACATAGTTGAAAATACAAGTGTATTATTTGATACGAGTTTTATAAAAAAAACTAATGTTCGCGTAATGTTTGTCTAATTTGTTAAAACTTAAGATTGACTAAAAAAAACTGACTAATACTGATATTCGGAGAAACTCTTATGAAGTGCTATTTACCAGCAAAGAAGCAATTCATCTCTCTGCAGCTACTCGTATATTCTACTACGATGGAAGAATCGACGTGTCTTTATGTACGTAGAGAGTATACGAATCTCGCGGCGAACAGTTCGATGTACACTGAATCCAATATTACCTACAGGTATCCGTAACCAAAAAACCCGATGACCCTTCACCCTTTCGTTCTGCTCGTTACACCATACCAAGAGCTGCAACGGATCATATTCCGTAAAGCATGATTTTAGCTTTCCATAAGAGAATTTGGTTTTTGATTGAAGAACTCCTAGTTAGTAAACTTGGTAAAAGGAAACGCGCTATTGAAAGGATCTATTTTGTCGATCTCCACAGGAACATAATGCCTACAAATGGATGTCTAGTAGAAGACTGTAGTAGAAGTCTTATTTACAGTCTTATAGGAGTAGTAAACTCAATAAAAGGCAGATATAGTTGCCAGATGGAACTTCTTACTATTGAGAGCCAAACAAGAGATACATTGGAGACCCAACATGCCAGTCAATATTGATAATACGGTTAGTTACAATAGGTATATTATACGCCATTCTCGATCCAGTTGCGTAGATCGTAGTCAAGTCATGGGTAACGGTTCCTGTAATCTCTATCTTTTACTGTTGGTTAACGGTCCGTTTATTATTTTGTATGAACTTACTTATCTTTGGTTAGCGATAGATCCTCGGAGCTCAATGAGTAAAAATAATATATAACATGCAAGTTGCAAAACTGACTGTAAATGTATGATTAAAAGTACGAAGAAATAGACGCGTCTAAAATACATATGGTGAGTACCCGTATCGCAGTATAACTTGGTACAGTGAGAAAACAAAACAGCTCAGTGCTGAATCTAGTGTAAAACTATGATTCATGTAAACACGCGAGTGCTGCCTCGTGCGGCCCATCTCAAGAACGTGATGCTGTTTAGAAACGTTGGCGGTTCGTTTGCAAAATATATCGATAACGGGCGCTTTGTTATAATTTGTAATTCCATTGGCAGTAGGACTCGTGTGCGGTTCCACTATTGCATTAATTTCACTAAAAATAATTTGTTACCTACAGAGTATTATTAGTAAGTATTAGGAGGTACCCATATAGTCTATTTCAGAGCTCTAGCTTTAGAAGAATCATCGATTTATTAACGCTTAGCCGTATAGTTTTCTTATTCAGTCATTCTCCGTTCGTTTCATGTTTAATACCCTAAAAGCCGGACGATATCAGTACGAATGGTTCAGCCAATACTGGTGACCCTGCGTTGGTGACCCCAGCGAAAGTTAAACTATTCTAATTCAACTTGAAACTGTAATATAAAACGCGCACTCAACACTGGTGACACTACGTTGCCGACTTTAACGAAATTAGTTTGATTAAACTCGCAAGTTTGAAATAAACCCTCACCTGATATAAGGAGTTGCCAGTGACGTATGAAGCAATATAATGCGACCCGTATTTCCTGACGAAGTCGGCTATGGACACCATGTCTCCTACTTCCGTATCCTGGATAGCATCGAACACTACATCCTCAATGCCTATGTTCGATGGCAAGTCACCTAGCTTGGCTGTTTCTCGAAATCTGGCAAAACAATCGAATAATATTTCTTTTATCATAAAAACAAAATACAGTATTAGGGCGCCCAAAGAGAAATACATATTTCTATGTTTAAAAAGTTGGTTTCGAAGGTCTGTGACACTGCAATCACGGTTCTACCAGCAGATACACTAATGACATTTGAATGGGTAGTACAATGCCCAGAAACCTCTAATAGCAGAGACCACAACCTCCCCAAGATCTGCTTGGTCTCAAGAATGGGTTGCGATCCTTATGTGATAGATTATAAGTTATTAATTCATACATTTACTTTTCCTACACAGACATATTCAGAAATGCGTGGCGCGATTAATGTACTTAAAATTAAAAGTTTCAAATGTGTGGATTTTAACGTAAACTCAAACAAGAGATTGTCATTCAAATCCTTGGGGATGAGAGACAGTACATTTACATTTAGATGACGGCTTTAATTCTAAGAGATTCAGTTGAATAGGGTATTGAAGTTGGTCTTAAACTTTCCGACAGGTAGTAACTTAACCTTACTACCAATACGTACTAGAGCAATGACGTACTGCCTCATCAGAGGTGAGGAGATCAGTGGTCGATAATACTGGAATTTTGAACTGAGCAGAAATGCGTGCCTTGTAAGTCAGTTGAAGCTATTACCTGGAGACTCGGACTAACACGTAGCAATGGTCCCCGTTGATGAAGGACGCGTTGATACCTAGGTTCCGCGCCATAATATCCGTGGGCCAGCCTGCCGTGAACGCTCGCCACGGACGTTCCAACCTGGAATCAATACGCTCACTTTATAGAAAATAATTTATTAAAATTTTACAAAAAAAAAACCGTTTAAAATAATAACAAAATTATAATTATTTTTTATTTAATTACAAATGACGTTAAAAATTAAACAAAATACAAACAAATATTAT
>DWPT01000576.1:0-22981 GCA_018251895.1 Agathymus mariae mariae
CGTCGTATCGACGACCGCAGGCTGATAACACGGGTGTAGGTAGGTGAACATTATATCGATAGATTCCCTATCCAACTAATTCGATTTCAGTACGAACAAACCTAGTAATTCTAGACTAGTATGCTGAATGTAAAATTGTTTGAACTATGATAGCTTGTTTTGTATTTTTTAGATATATGGCTTAAGTTTAGATTTTATTATTTATTTATTAAGAACGAGAAAGTGGTCTACATCTTTTGTGCTGTAACATACATTGTACTGTATACCTTTTTGTTTTATGTTATGTCGATAAAATTGCAGATGTTGTGTATAAGTGCTCAATAATTATCGTGACCTATTGGTCACTCGTAGAAAGTTCGCGAACTGACTACTTTACACTGACACACGAAATGACAGATGATTCAGCGACGGTCGCTCAGTTGACGCGAACGATGGCGTTGTGTCCTCGAATTAGTTTGCGAGTTCACATATAAATTTTGTAAAAACTTAAGAATTTCTAACGTTTGATAACATATTGTACGGTTTATTTTTATGATTCACTTATCAACTATCGTCTCTTAAAGTTAGTTAATCAAATCGCGATTGTCTAGTACATTTTGCATTCATTAAAAATATGAATATTGAATGTATATGAATGAAAGGGATGCAGGGTGCCTTGGAAGTTCTCTTTACCGATCTGCTTAGGTAAGTGTTAGATGCAAGATTATTGCTCGAAAATAGAATATAAAGAAATCGAAAATATCGAATGGTCGATAACACCGTTCCCAACACTTACAATAACATCATGTCGCGTTTATTCCGCTGTAGTGTGTCATAGCAATGAGGTCTATATAATTAAATACGACATTTTCCCGTTTTCATGTTGATTTATTTATGGATTTAGTTCATCGTGTCTGTACTCAGTGATATGTAGTTTGTGTGCAAAATGAGAATTAAGTATTGGTTTCGCGTGAGTTTTGATGTTGAAGTGAATTATCGTTGAAGTATGTTTAAAAGGACCAAGACGTGGTTCCGAGAGGTAGTTGTATGTGGATATTATTTAAATATTTTATGTTCTTGAGTGTCTTTCTTGTTGTGACAGTAAGTGGTACGTAAAAGACGAGATGCAGGTGGTGATTGTAAACAACTAGTATTCTTCCGTTCTTCTAAAATTTACCACCGCTGTTCAGTGCATCTACACGGACCTATATGTCTCCTCTCTTAAAGGCGTAGAGGCGGAGGGGAGGTTAGGGACATTTGCCAACGTCACCAATCAATCTATTGTATTTGCTGTACCCTGTCAGCCATACTTACCAGCGTAGCTTGACTATTGGTTGCGAGACCTATACGATTGGAGTTCATTAACAATAACAATGACGTAATTATGAATTAACAGATGTTTTTTAATTGAAACTAGTTAATTACTAAAATTAGTTCAGTTTTAATTTACATCAATGAAAATATTCATAGTATGTATTCTTTTCATGTATAGTATACCATAGAGTTCATATTCGCTTGAACTGTACATACCAATAGTGATTATGGATACTTATTCACCATAATGTTTTAACTGATATTAGATAAGAGTTACTTACTGAGCGCTAATAATTTTCAACTCTATGGATCTGAATGAGACAGTAGCCCAATAAGGCATTAATTACTTATGTGGCAAAACTTTTTGTATTAATTTGGATGTGATCAGGTGATAGTATTCGTTGTGACTGTTGATGGCTCAATGACTTGTTTACATCATAAGTGATTGACTTACGTCTGGTTATATATCCCATAACCATCCCTTACTGCTGGTTAAAGAAATATACTACAGCAGCTGAAGCTGTATTTTTGTGTTTTAGTAAACAAAGATTTTTATCATTTTAACCATAATCTTGATCGATATATAGATCTATCAGTATAGGTAGATAGGTGAGGATAAATGAGTTTTTACAAAAGAAAATCTTTCTCCGGCAGTAAGGAGTGTAAAAGTCATAAGGACCAGCCATAAGTTAAGTATGGAATGTCGGGCGGGTGCAGATTGGGGGGAGTATTATAGGCCGCCCCAATACGGCTCAAGACTACGGTGTCTATAGGCTGTGTTAGCTCAGCAGTTTGTTGAGGAATTGTGCATTATTGGCCTTGCCTTTCTTATCAGGATAGAAGGGTTCTATTAGCTTGTTTTCGGTTTCAGGACAATCTCCAAGACGTGCCGGCCAAATCATGGAACTGGAGCCCTACGTCGGAGCGCAGTCGTGGCGAGCTGGATCGCAGCTTCAGCAAATCCAACTCCGACAGCCCACCTTACAGCCGAATCAACAAACGATTAGGCGAGTCTGTGTTTTCAAAAATCAGCAATAAGATTTACAGTGTGGCACTAAATTGATACGACTTTTCTTATTGATTGGACCTTCCGCTATGTGACAACGTATCAAAGTCACTATCAAGGTTTTGATTGCTTACATTTATACAAATTCCGAATTAATTTCAATTGGCATACGATTGATCCCCGGGAATGATCACTTAGCTTGGTTAAAGATATAATGCTGAGTTGGTTAAAGATATATGTGTCGAGTCGGTTATACATGTTGGTTGTGAGGATTTCCTACTAATACACATACTGAGTTTTCTTCTAACCTCATTCTTTTATTAGGAAAATCGCAGTCGCATTCCACCTTGAAAGTCAATCGGTCTCCAATCTTTGAACGATTTATCGTTGCTAATAAACACTTGTGTACAGTATAAAACCATTTTGTGACAAGTAGAATATTAATCATCTTGTTTCTCATTAACATCAATTTAAACAGCTTATATGCAAAAATAACACTTATTCACTTGTCAATTACAGGAGGCTCAACAGAGAATTTGCTAGCCAACTCTCGCAGACCAAATCATCTTCAACTTCCACCATCGTCTTCTGGCGACAGTTTGGATGTGGAGGTGCGCAGGGAGCCAAGCTATGCTAGGAATCGCAAGTCGAAGTCCATGGTAGCACCAAAACATAGGATGCGTTCACCTATTCCAGCGCCTAGGATGATGATACATCAACCGGCGGAGGTTTGAGTTACTATTATTTGTTACTTGAGTATCCCCTTAGCATCAGCAAGGATAAGGGCCTTAACATAATTAGCATCATCATGTTTTTCACCTATTACATCGTGCTGACGTATATATTTCAACTTTTACATCTAAAAGATAAAAGGTCTTTTAGTGATAGGAAATCCCACAGAAATGACAGCGCCATAAAATATAGTTTGTAGTAATATTTTAATGGCAATGGAATTTAATTGATACATTTTTATGATGATCTATGGTAGGTTTGTTGTCTTTAAATCATGAAAATCTTACTAGACTTTAACGTTCCACGCCAACTCGAAGTAGTAAACCACATTCACAATTTTTGAAATATTGTCTTTTCAAAAGAGAAATAACCAATACTTATTTTACGAATTTTTTATCAGGACCATAAGATTTTCTTCCCTGTTTTCAGTCGTCAGTCCTTTTGGAAACCGCTCTGAAGCGCACCAAGTTCTCTGAAAATGGAAAGAAGTGTAAAAAGAACTGGACCGAATGCTACATGATCCTCACATCCACCGCCCTTTACTTCTATAAGGACCAGAGGACGTATCAAGCTACGGTAACTGTATTTCTATTTACATCTAAATGGTCTGACGGCTTTTAACACGTCTGCATGATTTTATTTGAATCTATTTTTATGAAAATAGTTCGTTGGCACTTTTGTCATTGGCCATTGCAGACTTTGTACATTCATACTCAATTACAACAATATATTCCTATATGAGAGGATCTTCTGCTGATAAAATCTGAGATTACTTTCCTCATTTTGAAATGTTGCTTCTTCCAGCAAGTACCTCGAAGTCGATGCTTGTTTTTAGTGTCGCCGAATGAGCAAGGGGATTGTGCATTTTGTTCACGATAACGAAATTTGAAAACGTCAAAATGTCAATGCAATACTAAAAAGTTTACCCCGTATGTAATGTCATTATTTTGATGAAGAATAATAAATATTCGTAGGTGCAATGTATGGGAGATCCGGTTTCTCAGCTAAATGGCATGTGTGTTAGCACATCAGACTCAATGTATGACAATTGGCAAAATACTGTAAAATTGGCTACATTTATCATTTTAACATCTCAATTTACACTACTCTACACCGATTTGAAGAGGCTGTAATAATTTTTGGTCGCTACCCATATTATTTTTGTTTCTAATGCGACTAGTGTAAATTTACGAGTAATGCCAATCTATAACAAGTGATGTGTCGATTGCCATGGTGAAATGATAAATTTTCGAATTGTCACTACTTGGATCTCTATGCTTTTGGAGTTCTAATATCGTCATCACCGACAATATATTTCATTGTCTATAACACCTGGTGTAGTCGTCCTACTTCTACAGATGCATCTCATGTGCAACCCTTATTATAAGTATTTTATATTACACTCATTATTACTACTTTTTACTGTAACGCTGAATTTTTGTTACCGTCTTTTTTAAATGTTAGTTAATAAAACTTATTATGCCATAGTTTAGTAAGGTTCGCCCGACTAAGTTCGAACATATTCAAAGTCCTCAACAGCCGTCAGCAACTGCCGTCAGCGCGCTTGCGGTCAGCAGTATGTTTAGAAATAGATAGTATATTTATAATAACCCTTTTTACCAGAAGGTGCCGAAGCCGTCAGGCTCTCCGACCAGTCCCTCGGCGCCTCGTGCGGAGCTGGTGCTGCCACTGCGGTACGCGAACATCGTGCAGTGCATACAGATGCATACCAGAAGGTACTGTTTTAATGCTCTGCTAAAGATAAGCAATTCAACAACCATAATAATTTAACTGAAGCCCAGTTAAAAATCATTTGTCTGTCGAATGAAGGATATTAATTATGTGGCAGATAAATATTTGTGCTCTATCTTCGTTATGTCTGTATATGATACATGCGACATCTGTGAGAGGGTGAGTATGTATTAATTTTTTTTTTATATTTTGTCGCAGGTACACTCGATCTGTGGTGCTGACAGTGAGATACGACCAGTACCTCCTGCAAGTCGATTCCGAAGATGGCGCTAAGCAATTACTCAAATGCATACTCAATGTTATTTATAAATTGGTAAGCGTATTTATATTATTTAATGAAATCTTTACCAATCTTACCGTCCACATATTATGTTGTTATTGTAGTCTATTTTGATATGAAAAGCAAGCTTGTACTAAACTAAAAGTCGCGCGCACAAGATTTAGCCATAGGCGTCATGATGTCACTTTTGGTGCTTCAAATGTCCATGGGTGCGACTCCTCGTATCTCGACTATTGACACGAAAACTTCATTCATTATTGTTGCTCCAACATATTTAAATTCGAAACATAAATTTGCTTAACGACAAATTAAAATTCGTACTGTTGGTCCAGTCCCAGTTTCATTGGCGGAAGCTGTAAGGCAGATCCAAAAAAATCTGCATTCGAAGATCTGCCATTGGAAGCAGTATCTTTGTTTTAATGCTTTCTAATTACAGTCGATTAACGAACTTTTTATGTTTGAGGACGGTTAATAATGATTAAATCTATTAGCATCTCACTGTAAGACTTAGTTTATCTTCTTATACTTGAAGAGGCTTGGATTAACTGTCTTCTAATAATAAAATCGGCAGATATTGTCTATTGCCTTCCCAAGCACGGAAGCGCTCATTACATTTTGCTTATAACGCTGAATCAACTGACTTCCATCCGTACCAAATGTTACTAAGCTCAATTGCCATTTTGAAATATGCTTGTTAAGATAACGGGATGTACGAAGAACAAAGTCAATCTATATCCTGAAACTCCAGGGCCCCCCGATAGTGGACGAGTATCCAACGCCGCAGTACCAGAGCAGCAACACGGACCTGGAAAGCTTGGGTCGCACGCCTCCAGCGTCGAGGCACGCCGACAGGAATAAACCAAAAGGTATGTTGCACATAATAACTACATATTAACTTCTGCAGGTCCACCGTTTTATGAAGATTGGAATGCTCGGATCCATTACTATAGGTAAGATCTTGATACAGATCATTCAGTTTTAGAACGTCAGCGGAGTGAAGTGGAGAGAGGTATTGCACTTGTGTGAGTTAAAACTGTTGGTGTTAATACAGTTTACTCAGCACATAATAAAATTAGACACTAACAGTGGGTAATTTTGTGTTTTTGTTGGCTTGGGTGTAGCAAATGGATGTCCATTTTATTTCGAGTCTTTAAAGTTATGCTATTCAATCGTCACTGCCCAACTTCAAAAGGATTTATTCGATCTAGTTTTACAGAATGAGCATGAGTGACGGAAGCATATTTTGGACGCTGTCCTCGTGTTCTTCAGTGCAGTGTCCATCACTACTAGTAGAAAGTTTCTAGTCACAATCTACTTCAAAACCAATTATTTAATGTAACCAGGACTACAGCAAATTTGACTGTAGCAGTCGTAACTCAGACGAATTTCTGTATTGAAGTAGTCTTTGGTTATGATTTAAAATGTAAATAGGTCCTACAGGCATGTCAGCATTATCTTACAAACGAGTTTTCAGCCTAGAAGTGGGCATTTGTTAATCTATCCATGACTGCAGTGCACTAAGATATGGCCCTTCATGAATTAGTGCCAAGCCCAAACACTTCTAGGACTCGTCAGCTTAGCTCGGAGGATGGATTGGATACAAGAGCGCTGTATCCTCGATATTCTTGATATTTTCTTCAGACCATAAATTTATATACCAGGATCTCTGCGTTATTTATCGCAGCGTAACTGCTCTAGAGGACTTCAATTTTTTTCTTTCAGTACAATACCTCTTTTAGCAAGTGAGTGAGTCGTTTGTTTATGGGCAGCGTACAAAGAGATTAAATATACACCGTGCAGAAGGGACATTATTTACATCTCCTAATCTAACATTACATAACAAAAATTTTGTTGGGACTGCAGTGTGTTGCAATGATTTTATTTATGCTTATATATGTCCTAGGAAATGTAAGTTTTCAACGTTTATTGTTATTCATACTATGATTATATTATAGTAAGTGTTCGCCAAAATATTTTATTCAATTAATATATTTTATATGATAATGTTTAAATCGACTTCAAAAAGGTATGGTGTTCATGTTCGTGTGTATGTATTTTAACTTATAAGCGTAACTCCGTTGGTTATGTATCGATTCTGATACTTCTTGTTTTTATCGCGCAATTGGTTGGTCTCTTTTAAATATGTTTAAAATCTGATGGGTTCTGAAGATAAAAAGTGAAACTTTTCAATGGATACCAATCACAGAACCGTGATTATAAATAAAACTGTGGTGGTTTGGCTTGAGAGCCAGTACTTTCTTTCTTACCTTCTTCTCATTTCCTGACCGACAACGCATCAGTGATACCTTTGGTGTTCCTGATGTACATGGGCGACGGTGACCACTTCCCATCAGGTGGCTCGTCTGCTCGTTTGTCGACTATTACCATAAAAAATAAATTAACATCACAAAACCATTCCATCATTGACAATCCCAAGACCTGATGATGTGTCTCGGAGACGAAAATCTTCTCAGAGGATTACAATAAATCCAAAAGTGTTTTCAACTGTTTCCTTTAAGACCAGTTAAATTGCAAAGCCCATCATTACATACTTACGTTACATCATTGATGGGTTTGGGTCTAGGAATCATCATTTCATGACGATGAAAGCAAAAGCACGTCTACTTAAATATGACTTAGATTCTTAGAAGATAATTAATAGCGTATTGCCAAAGATGGCGTATAAAAACAGGTGCATTATATGCTCGCTCCGTTCCATTACACCATTTTCTTATATCGTTTTTATAACGTAAGCACGCATGTTAACACAAAAGATATAAAAATAAATAGCTTCAAAAATCTAAACTATATATTAGACTTATTATTTTAGACTACAATTATTTTGGTATGCGTTACATACCAAAATAATTGTAGTCGGTGAAGATCCCGAAATACGACAATGCTTAGAGATTTAAACACTTTAATTAATAACGTATAATACTGCTAATAAAATTGACGCAATGTTTGTCGAAACAAAATATTTAAAGTCGGTTCCAACACCAATCTTATTATAATATTATGGCTATATAAAAAACCTTGGTAACTACACCATAACTTATAAGAATATAATTAATTTAATATTCTGTTGTATTACCCATTGTTAGACGTATTGTTATGACGCAAATCGTGATGTTAAACTCATAGTTGTTTCCCCGGTGTCTTTCAATATAATCATCACATGACTAATGCACTTCCAGCTAAACACTGGTATTTCGTTTTCCTCTTCAGTCTTTGTACGTAAATTATCCAGTTATATCGTAGTTGGTAGAATACAAAAAAACTATACTGAACTGATTTTATGCGCGGCTGCTATTGCTTTTCTCAAAGTTAATAACTTTGTCTGAATGTTGTATTTTTAAGCTGTGGATCGGGAGCATCGATTTTCCCGCGTAATGTTTTGACAGTTGCTTAAAAGTAAAATCAGTTCTTCTTTTAATAACAGTTAAAAAGTGTTTGGTTGGGCAAAGTTAAACGCATCAAACGTGAAAAGATTCTTTTGAACATGTGTATGTTTGTTATGAGTGTGCAAGTGTTCGGTTAAATTCTGTGTTGGTGTTTTAAAAAATAGGTGCCCAAATATGGTTTTATTCTATGATGACTTGTGGGTGCGATGGATTCCGTAGGTTACAATCGTGTAAGCCAAAATATTGTATCCATTTTACATATGATGAACTAAATTATAGATTTGCGAAAAAATTACGGATGTATATTTGCGTCTTTGAATCATCATCCGATAATATTACATCGAAAATTTTAGTCATGTTGAATTTTTGTAACAAAATAAATAATTGCCCAATGAGTGATAGTTAAATTGGGACTGTATTTTAAATAATGAACAATAATGTCAATAACTTAATGAGACTAATAATTTTACCAGATAGTTTATACTGTCAGGTTAATACTTATTAACAGATCTCTTTGTGAAAATCCGCGTGACTGCATAATATATTAATCAATTACTCAACATTGAACCCATTTTATGTTTTAAAAATTCGCTAGTTTATTCTTGATTACTCAGATGCATTTTTTGCCTTGGACTGAAATCTTGCAGCCATTCAGAAGCACTCAATAAGTACTTGATTTTATTGATTGAAACCAACTAGGTTCCTATTTAAGTTATTCAATGTCATTATTATGTTTGTTATATAGTTACATATGTCTCGAAGGTTTCAATAAACGATCGATAAGAGTAGTACGTGAATTATCGCGATAAGCCGCCTTTGAATCACTTATCAGATAACCGCGCCACAGATATGATTGCCTTTTAGTTCCGACGCGAATCCGCTACTTACTAGTCTGTTCGTGTTAATAATGCACAGATATTTATATTTGGCTGTCTCCAAAAATTAGTTATAAATTAACAAAAAAATTAAAGTTTCTGTATTGTCAGTGCCTATATAATTTGTTATACAAATTGTGTCTTGCGATGTTAAACTGTAAATTGGTTTTTAATTAAATATTTGAAGCCATTGTGATTGTGGTCATCAATAATGATAACGATAAAAATAATGTTTTCTTCAAAAGTGATTATGTTTTTTTTTAACTAACGAAGTGTCGTTCAAATTTGACTCATATCTTTGAAATGGAATATGAAATGTTGAAAGCGTTAACAGAACATTTGAACTTTAACGAAGTTACAATGGACAAGCCAAAAAAGAGCCCTTCGGAGAAGAGTCCACATTCGAAAATTAAACAGTTTTTTCATCATCATAAATGTAACTAATAATTATATGGAAATGGATGTTTAGATGTTGGATCTATTTGAGATTATTATGCTTTGAGAATGTTTGCCGATCACCATCAAAGATATTAAATAATATTGTTTCAAAAACACATTAATACTAACGTTGTAATTCGCCCCTAGATGGCGCTATTATGCATAGATCTATAAGCAGGAAGAATATTTTCTATCCTTATTATGTATATATGTTAGTTACTTTGTTACGAATTATTACGTTACCTACGAAAAGAAACTCAGTCCCTATCCCATGCCTTGCAACATAAAGAAGTCGTAAGACTTAGCAGTGTTATAACCTTCACTAATGTAATACTTATATTCGACATTGGTTGAATGTCTGCATATTTATACATATTACATTGGGATTTATTTTGCGTCGCAATTTTTCCTATTATTATTTATTAATCTTCCCTTATTTTATTAGAAAAACAATAAATTTACATACCACTGAAATCTATTTTTTTCTTATCAAAATGTGACTCAACACTTCAGAGTTCCATTAGAAAATCCCAAGATTCAACTGCGCAGGTGACTGCTTCAGTGAAATTATAAATGTTTCTTTTGTCTACAAAATATTATCATACACTCACATGGCTTTTGTAACAATAATAATCTTGATACTCGCTTATCACCAGCATAATTGATAACACAATTTACTCCATTTGACCGATCTTACGAAGCTTAAGTATTTTAACGACGCGTTGATTCCTGTCCTAAGGACACATTTCGGACAGTTTTAAATATTTGGCACAAATTATTAACTATTTATGGTTGTCAGGAAGCTCACTACTTTTTTTATAACTGGGTATCCTTGAGATGTGTTCGCTTTAAGAAAAGTCATCCATACTGGTAATATTATTATTTAGATCTTTTTTGTAAATTTTTTCAGCTATATAGAACTTTCTTCCAAAACGATTTACAAATTTTGAAATTAAAACACTTTTTAAACTCAATGCGGTTTAATTAATGAAGGATTTTAAATCCGTTGAATAGATCCAGAGAGTATATAGTATATTGTAACAACACATGTTTCGCAAAGTTTCGAATAAAAATACATTAATCAAATAACGTTAAATTTTAATCACAAGACTAAAGAAAAGTCCGTTAACGTAAGATTATGCTTATAATACTTGCTCTATCATGTATTTGTTTATAATGTAATTATTTCAAAAGTTCAGTTCAATTCAATTGATTCGCAGGAAAGGTAGTTAGATGTTTTTTGTAATACTATAATAGCTTCTCTTATCGTAACCCGTTGGGTATGCGAATGTCAGTCGCACTATCTTACTTTATGTATAATTAAATAATAACATAGTTGGAAGAATTAATAAAAAATAAAATGTCAATGAGTGTCAATAAAATTTTAAAATGTCAGAGAAAAAGAAAAAAGAAAACAATTAATATATTTTATAAGTAATTCAGACTCATCAGGTAAACTTTAACAACCGCCGTTTAAGAATTCATGAACCGTGTAGTAACATTTATCCACAAGGTAATCTTTGAGCTTTCTTTTAAAGTGTTGAATGTTTTGGGTGATGCGAATTTCTTTGGGTATTTTGTTGTATATTTAGGTCCATTACAAAAACACTCCTCGAATTTACAAGTGTAGCATGGAACTGCTTGTAGTTTGTCAACGTGACGGATACGATTTAGTTACACGATACAGTTAGCAATTTGACATTTTTAAAATGTGGCTTACAACAGTCTTAACTGTTTTATGTTGCACATTGCTCTGATACATTTTTTTTTGTGCTTTTAATACTCACTCCTTGTCTACCGAGTTTCCCTAAAATATCTGAGTATCGGTGCGACATGTCCGTGATATGCTGCGAGAACGGTATCACGATTAACATATGTAGTTAATATGTTCTTTCCAATTCATGCTTTTGTCAATAAATAATCTTAAAAATTTTAAAGTCATCATCATTCCGACTCGAGATTGACTCCTTTGGGTTTTAAACCATAGTCCACTAAACTATCAAATGTACTCGTAAGTTGGCAGACTTCCCAAAATTACTAAATAAATATATTCTTATCTGAAATTTTCAAATATGAAATGTTCGTATTTGGAACTGCAAAAGATTTAATATCATCGCATTCGGCTCTTTTATAACATAGCGAGCTATATGTAGCTATATGTATAGCGAGCTATGTGTGCTTAACAAGCACACTGTTTTGAAAAATTAATGAACGTTTAATATGGGAAAGAATTACAAACAATTTTATTGCGTAAACGTATAATATATACAGAATTTTCGAATCTCAAATAATTGCCTTCTACGCAACACACTGTAGGAATTACCAAAATGTAATACCTAATCTAAATTGTTTCAAGGATTATTTAGTGATGAAAAATATTCATATTGAAGTACCGGCCGATCGTGGATGGAAACTTTTGTTTATACTATTATACAATTATCGATATGAAATAGGAAGAAATCTACAATGGCATAAGGTAAATTTGAAAATTATCTATAAAGGGCTATTTTGGTTTTGATTAATTGGAATAAAGTTGTGTACCTAATTATATCTTATCTACCGTTCTAACTTAGTAATTGTCGTTTCAACTCTATACTACTTCCGGTGTTCGTTAACATAAAAGGATTTATCTTTTGGTGTTAAAAAGAGATAAATTTATCTTTTTAACGGATACCTTCCAATTATCTCATTCTAATTTTAAATGTTGGAAAGGTTTTACTTTAGATGTAAGTGTATTTTTATTCGTGTATTAAGTGTTTGTGCTGGTGGTGTTATCATATGACTCACTCTTTTCCTGCCCCTTTGTCTTTCTTAGCTTCCATCTCCAATCTTTTGCTAATTAACATTCACGTTTTCCGTTCTCTTTCTCCTGTCAATACACTGTATAGTTGTAACGTTGGTCCTTCCAGCTGGCGGGAGTAGCAACGAGGATCTCAGCGATCCAGAGGCACCTATCCAGAAGTCACATGTGAAGAGTAGATTAAGGAAGTTCTTCGCCAAGCGACCAGCCGTGGACGTTCTGGTGAAGAAAGGAATCTATAAAGGTTCGATAAGCTATCTTTAATGGTGTAAGGAGCTTTTACATGGAACTAAATGCACTTGAGGTAGTTTGAGTGATGCAACATAGCTGTTTTCTCCTTTGTAGCTGTAACCAGTTTTTTGCTGTAACTTACGGTGCTTGGTTTATATTGCGAATGTTTGTAACCAAAGAAACATAGTTTTGTATGAAAGGATTCCCTAGTATTTCTAACATGCACATCTAAATTTATGTCAAAATAAAAATATATCTGGGGTATCTTTGAGTGCACACAAGAAAAATTGTCCCGAGCAGAACAACATTTTATTTTAATTAATTGATCCGATTTGTGATTGGAGGTGTACACTAGAATTATTGAAATTTAAAATTGACTGACAATGGCTTCAAGATATTTCATTACGCAAGTGAACCATTTTATAATTGGTAAATTTTTATAACTGTGGAAGATGTAGTTTTAAAGGTAAGTGTATTGTTTAATTTTTTGTATTAAATTGTATGCATTTTTATTGAATAGATTTAGTAGTTAATAATTTTGTTGGTGTTTTATTTCGTACGGAACCCGGTTACATCCTCGGATCCCTGGTGGATGGTTGTATTTTTTAGTATTATAGTAGTATTGGCATGGTATTAGTTTTTTGGATTGTGGAACACATTTTAACAATAACAATTTGTAGGAGCAACATACCTATTACGTACTTGCCACGAATAATAGACCTATCTCGCAGTTCAAAAACATATCGTCTTAAAATAACAAATGTGTCGTGTTTAAAAACAATCTACATGTTACTATCATTCGATTTTATGAATCATTCGACTATTTTTTTGTAATGATAACTCAATAGATATCAATATCATGCAGTAAGAGCGAAATAGGATTTGGAGGTGAACATTGTAAATTTTATTATTGAATGTCTTCTAGAATTAGGTCCAGGTGACAAATGTAATGTTCAATAAGAGATTAACCTGGCATTTCGTAAGAAAATAGTCTGCGAGATAAATCTTCCGCGGCATGTACCTTCTCGACACTAAATATTTAGTACCTGTTAGTACAGTACTATTTTTAATTAAAATGTTGCTTCTGATAAACTCGCAATACCTCCTTGTATAAATTAGGCAAACTGAAACGCCGTTGTTGGCGATCGACATTGTGATATATATGTAATATATATTAATACTTTAAAGTATTCAGTTTCTGTATAAATAAGGAACTCCCTTTTAATAACATTAACTTGGCCCTCAGTATCCTTTATATTACTCAATATTTTTTTTATAAATCAAAGTATAAGTAAATCGACATACGGAATAATACTTAAATGCGTGGACTATGGTAACGACCCTTTTTCCGGGTAGAAATCCAAACTGGATAGTAACGGACATTATTATATAGTGATCATGATGGCTTTAAACAAGAGTGAATAATAATTGGCCTATGGCGAAGGTCGCGAATTCACATTTGTAAATTTGTAGATCGTTCAATTTTGATATTATGCAACTGCTAAGTAGGATTTGAAACTCAAAAATGTTATTGACCGTTTTTTTTTTAAATTGACATAGTTATTTTATATTTATACGGTAAATACAAAAACATATATTTTTATTTCATTTCATTTCTTCTATATAAAAATAAAACGCATCCAAAAGTAAGTTGTCTTAAATGAACAATAAAATATGAAATGAAGTACTTTATTTCCGCAAAGTGCAAATTGGTTTTGGCTCATTATATTGGTATTTATCTTACCTTCTAGGTAAGATTTCCTATTGAAATGTCTCTTAAATCGAAGAAAAGAATCAATTCCTTTGGAGGAATAATGTTTGAGATTATTATCTAAAGATAGGAGAGATCAAAACATTCTCATCATCTCATCACAACCCATAATCTCTTATTACTTAGCTTGGGTTTCCTCTCAGGTTAAAGACATATTCCGCCACTTTGACCTAATTGGGTGTTGGCAGACTTCACAATATGGAAAATTCTCAGGTATTCAGGTTTGATCACAAAGTTTTCCTTTGCCGAAGCAAGTGATAATTCATTTGTAATAAATAATAAATACCCATGCACAATTTAAATTAATGTTTATAGATGAGCCTGTGTTCGGCCGCAAGCTGGACGAAGTGTGCCCCACGACCTCTCCCCGCGTACCAGTGTTCGTACTGAAGTGCGTGGAGATGATAGAGAGCAGCGAAGACAACATGTCCACGGATGGACTGTACCGCGCCAGCGGTAACCTCAGTCAGGTGCAGAAGATACGCCTGGAGGTCAGTTACAGCTTTGAATGAGGTAGAGCCTTTACTTAGGATCGAGATTTCCCTAAATGTAAATTATAAGTACAATCACTACCAACTGGGTTGTTTGGTCGATGATAATGCGTAACGTGAAGTTTCCCCGTCCCCAGATCGACCAGCACAATCTGTCCGTGATAGAGAACAGCACAGACATCCATGTGCTGACGGGCTCCCTCAAGCTGTTCTTCCGGGAACTGAAGCAGCCCCTCATACCCTGCAACTTGTTCGACAGGGTCCTGGCTGCTTGTTGTGAGTATCTTGGCCATGAGCTTAGTTCTTCAGGTAATCAACTGGGGTAGCAGGAGGGAAAACGTGTTTACTGTTTTAAAACGACCTTTAAAAATGTACCAGAAATTTATTATTGTTTTGATCAGTTATCGCCAGCAGCCACCTCAAATTCTTTAAAGCTATGGCGTATTTGGAACTACCTTTACTCACCTGGATGTCGAAGAGAATAATGCTCTCAAAGCTCAAAGGTGTAAGAAGTTTATTAAATCTGAATTAAGCTATTTGTTAAAGCAGTATTTCTTCTTTTACAGCGATAAAACCGCGAGAAGCAAGGGTTAAGGAATTTCGGGACATTGTCCAAAATCTCCCCCCGTGTAACAGGGATACCCTCAAGTTCCTTCTAGAACATCTACTAAGGTATGTGATTGTGCTAGCTATGGTACTATTTTGCGTTTCAGCTCACATTTGTCCCTAATGAACTTACCGCGGTGTCAACGATATTTATCTACGTGGTACAGAATAATTTCCAGAGATTGTTCCTTAAATGTAATTTGTGAAAAAGCGGCATAAGTTACTAAAATTACTATTGATCTATCAGCTATATTTTTTTAATGTTCAGGGTTACGCAGCGCAGCGAGCGCAACAGAATGCACACAGCCAATCTGGCGATAGTGTTCGGCCCGACGTTGCTTTGGGCGCCGGAGGAACAAGCTCACAACATCGCCATCGATTGCATCCAGCAAAATAACGTCGTCGAAATACTACTCAATGACTTTAAAGATATATTTGGAGAAGACCCCGCCAAGGGGAAGAAGAAACCGTGATCAAAGGGACAGAACTGAATATAATTTATTTACGAGCATATGTCGGTCGTATATATGTATATAATGATCGAGATAAATGTGTGTGTTTAACGCCAGATGCATCCGTTGTTGAAAATATGCAAATAGACTTCTCAAGATGTTCAATTTAACATGTAGTATCAAAATAGTGAAAAATTAAAACGTGTTTGGAAATTCGGGATCCTGGATTTTATATTGGAATAATAATGTCGAACTGTTTGTGAGGGAAGCGCTGTTTTGTCAAAACGGCGTTGTAGTCAGGTCGTGTTGTGGTTTAGGGATGTCGGATTAAATGAGATATTATTATTGTTATTATTTAAATAAAGACGTAGCAAATATATTATGATTATGTATTAGATGTAAACAGTCTGGATTGGAACTCGTCAATAACTTTAGCTGTCGCGGTAAACCTATAATGTATAAACTTGGAACCAGAGAAAATAAATTTATCCTTAACCTTAGCTGAAAAGATTCGTAACCATCAAATATTAATTAAAGATGCTCGAGAGAGGAGAACTCAATTGATGTCCAATTATGAGTATTTAAATTGTATTATTTATTGTAAATGCCATCAGTCAGAACATAATATAGTAGGTGGTAATGGACTGCTTAGTTCAATCCTCGTTGCATTATACTGTTATAGTAAAACTAATGGACAAGCCAAAATTTTATAAGATTTTACCCAGTTTCGCCGCACGGTCAATGTGGTATATTTATGTCAAACTTTGGCTTGTCACTTCGCTTCGCGTCACTTCTACTAGTGGCCTTGCATATTGGGTTTTCATAAACCAACCCCCCAAAGCATAAGGGGGTTCGACGTTCACAGGCCGGTCTTACTGCATAACTTATACCCAGTGCTTTCCACAATCGATGGTCACTGCACTTTGCCAACTACTAAATAATACTTAAAAACCTTTTTATCAAATATAAACACTGCATGAACGTAGTACAGACTTAAACTGCCCGTTTTTTGTTAGCGGCTTACTTATCGAATCAAAACTTGAACTTTGACAGATGAATCGATGTTTACATCTGTCAAAAGGGATGCAAGTTAGGGATTCGTAGTCGACAATGAAATATAAATCAATATAGTGAATATATATCGTGGACTTATGTTAAGTCGACTGGATCGACCACGTGATGTATATGTAAAGACTGTTGGAGGCTATATAAATATATTAATGTTAATATATCATTATTCGAACACAAATTACCTAACTCTATAGCGGCCTAGGCGTAGCTATCCGTGTGATGTATTTAAGTTTAGACTTTTGATTTCTGTGACGCAATTATTTTCGGGGCCAAATGTGTATATATGTGTCCTTCTGTTCGTCGGCGGGCTTTAAGAAAGCTTGTATTGTGCCTTAAGCGTAGGTACTGGTGTTCGCGAATGTAACTTATAGTAAGAATATATTTAACTGACACAGATCAATGGATTTACAATCCAATGACTGAAGATTCCATTTAGATGCGTTCAATATTTATTCATAGTAGCAATAATTTATATGTACTTTATGTATTATTGTAATAAAAAAAATCAGTTTAAAATACGAGATGGAATATTATTGTCATATTTCGATTGTTTAGTTCATAGTCACCTGACTTATTATTAGGTTTACTTGTTTCCAAAGTACTATAAATTGAGAAATTTAGTTGATATTACTAAGTCATTTATCAAAACTACTTATCACACCTGTTAGGCGACAATTTATTTTTCGCTTATTTTCAATATGGTTCGTGAACACCTGTATCATAATTATTATTGTAAATATTCATCATAGATGATTAATCATGTTATGTGATAAAATTGTGTTGTTGTGTTCTAGTTTCCGTGGTTTAAATTGCAAACTGAACCGATGTGTGTAAGGGGGCGTTCTCACGTGTCATGACGTTTTTTTCATCGTGCGAATGTCGTCTCCAATTTCGTTATCTGAACGTCGAGACGACATTTAATCGTGTCGTGCTATGTGTGAACAGTTCTATATAAAATATACAAGCCACGACACCACGACACTTGCGACTAGACTATCTGACGTCACGCCGTAGTGCGAACTTGCCCGCAGTAGCAAGTGGTCTAGTCCTCATTGTTGTAAGATGGACTCGACATCCGTGTCAATAGTTGAAGTTAACTTAACGACCTAACTATGTTTAAATATAAGGGAAGGTGGGTGGTAACACGGCGGACAAACTCAAGGTCAAAACACAATAAATGTCTTAATATTCTCAATAGAATTCGGTTTCGATTCATAGAAAACGTACAATTTAGAATAAAATACTTACATGGTTATACTTACGACAGTTTTACACTGATTGTTCGTGACGTCACAGTGCCGCGGCTGACTCGTGGTACAACTCTGAAATACAACTTATCTGATGATAAAGTTATTACATCATCAAAATGAGTCTAGAATTCTGACGTGGAAGATTGACAGTCGAAAATACGTGGCAGACTTTTACCGTGGTAGCACACATCTTGAGTGTAAACCGCCTTTTATTTGAAGAACAGCAGATCCAGACTTGGATGCAGAAAAAGAGGGATTTTATAACATTTTTGGTAGTTCACGTTTCCGACCACGAGATGGCGCTGCACACAGTCCGTCTGAATGTGTTTCCGCTTGACCACCTACCATAGATATCGCGTAGGTATTAGCAAACATACGAACACCAATGACACACGTATTGGTATGGATGTAATATTTCAATAAGCTAGGAACCAAAGTTTTGTATATCGGCCGATAGAGCACGACTATCTGTACGAATGTAATATGTTTTGTAGTTACTATTGTAGTGTATAAAATTATTTTAACGCCAATAATGCTTGAGAACAGAATGAAGGTACGTGAATAAAAAATCACCTAATCTAAAATCTAGTTTTTCTATGCCCCGTTCCTGTAATTTTTGCACCTTTAGTCTGTTTGTACTTAGATTTATTACGGTATGACCTTTTGCATGTTATAGTTCAGAATACAACCGATAGGGACTGCGTTTAAGTGTTAACACGTTTTCAGGGTCCAATTAATAGATGACGTAACGGAAAACTGAATTTTTGTAGGATCATTACATTATCTTGGAAGTCTGTCTGTCAAATCCTATTTTCTTCTTATCCTTTTCCGTCCAGTAAGGACACATTTGGTACTCACCAAATTACTCAATTGACAAATTTACAACGTTAATAATATTGATTTTAGGTGCAAATAATATGTATCAATAATGCCAACTATCAATTATGTCAGTGTAATACATTTTCTAATAAATTAGTTTAAAAAGAAATTAAAAAAAAATACACGAAATTAGACGATGTAGAATAGCGAGTATTGGAAGTTTTATCAAGAGAGGCTTTGAATAATAATATCGGTATAAATGTACAATTAATAATACTTTGATTACTTTTAATTTAACATGACAACAATAACAGGTAGTTACCAATAAATGTTTCACTTTGCGAAGAGATTAACGTCTGGTAACGTCCCTTACGAAGCAATTGCGAAGGGCTGGTTCAGTTTTGTCACTGGAGCTGGCCCAGTGTTTTCCGACCTACCTCTAAGCCATAGCTTCGTTGTTCGAATGGAACTAAGTACCTCTATGATAAACAGAATGGATTTATTAGTCAAAACGCGTTCCATTTTACTGTATTTGCGACGATATTTCGCCAAACACGTAAATCATATTTTACTTATAACCTAAAAATAGAACAGTTCGATAGACATATTCATTAACTAAATTGTGACACGCCCGCCCTTGATGCTTGTAAACATGGCATGTCCATTATTACAATTAACTAATGCAAACAGTTTTCTCTGTTGATTTATTATAGTACGAATAGGTAATACTTACTGTGAATGTCAACAGGTGATAAAACAACATAATCGTAGCAATGAGTATAAACGTCACATTATTTTAGTCCGCAGCTCGATAATTTACTTATTGTTATGATAGGTGCTTCAGACGTGGTCAGTAGCTAGAGCTAGATGAAGAATTGCTAGATTTCTTGGGCTGAAGCAAGCTTGAAGGTCAAGTCATGTAAGCTTTTAAATAACATAAAGTTTCCGAGGCTTCGGTTGACGACTCCTCAATGCGAACTGTCGTCATGGACCTCGCTTCAGGCCTATATAGAGAAAAAGGGACCCGCGGAGTGGTTCTTTATTGGTGGAAGCCAAGATGCTTATTTTATAAATAGTAATGAATAAGCCTTGAATTGTTGGATTAGGACTTATAATAAAATGAATAAACCATTTAGTTCAAAAAACAATTTTAATAATGCCAGTAATGTTATGTGTATAACTAAATCATTTACAGATTATTATTTTTTCGGCATATTTTTTTTGTTTTTCCAGTCTTGTTTTTCATTTATCTACTCGGACATTTTAAGATATATTTTACTGTTATTGTTATTAAGGAATGTTTTATTTCTACGTAGTTGGCATTGAAAAGTACTCAAACAAATAGTTTACATCATATTAATTATTATTACAAACGATTTAATAGTTTTGTGTAACGAAGTACATAGCATGAACTTGAAACTATTAGTACGTTTAAATAATTATCACAGAACAGGTATTATTTCTGTTTAAAACAATCAACCAACAAAATTAAGCTTCTATAAAACATAGATAAAGACAGATTTCTTAAAAGAAGTTATCAATAATAATTATAAATCAGAACTGTACAGGTAATTTTACCTCCTGAAGTTAGTATACTAATAATGAAAGCTAGGTACGTAAATAAAAGATTCCAAAATTATTATTAATACCTGTCCTGTCAGAAAATAAATAACATCTATTTATAACCTATAATTAGGTTGGACACAACGAGAAAAGTTCATGAAACTAGAAATTTCCAGAATCAAATTTGGTGAAAACATTTTGGCGCAAAACATCTATCTAAACTAAGTATAGTCGATAAAATTAATGCATCTATTACAATAAAATCACGAAGCTCATGGTTTTTGTTATTTATTATACATATAATATATAAATATATAATTTGATGGTAAAATAACACTTGCACTGAGAGCATTAGGTATTGTTTGTTAACAATTTTCTTGGCACAATAATTCCATATCGCAATTTTAGAGCAATCAATTATTACTAATTGATCACTGTCAACAATTAAGTGACGGTATAAACTAAATTTTATAATTACTAATTATATATTCTATGTTATATATATTCTATGAACTGCACAACATCCTTTAATGTAAATCATAGGACAATTCTGATAGTAGGGATAAATTATTAGTCATTTTAGCTAAACCGTATCGTGAGATACATTCGTAGAGGTAGGTAGGTACCCGAGACGTAAAGACATTAAACTAAAATTCTATGGCATTTACGTCAAATTATAATTAATCGAATGACCTACTATCAGATAACCTTTCACCTCACACCTTCACCCTTAACAACTTTATTGAATTCATGTACATCAACAACATATTATTTTAAAAGATAACAGTTACTTCTGTGTAGTTAACGTACCATTGAAACGACTTGTCTTTAATAGGTGATTATAATCCGATCAGATATTGATCTCATAACATGTTTGACTAAAAAATTTAAATTGTATAAGTTGGCTTGCTTATATAATCAATGCTCTCAGAATAAAGCGTAGGTATACAAATATACACAAATATAAACAGTAAATACGTGACAACCTGTGAATATTGTTTTAGTGTAGACTCATAGAGGACGTACTTGATTTAAATGTCTTCTGTATACATATACAATAGTAAGAAATCTTTTCTGCGCGTACATTTCTGTTGCATGTTGGAAATATCCAAATTTAATCGACAGATCGCCACGATTACGGTACGTTAATTAATAATAAAAATCTACTATTCACAACAGCATATTATACAAAAACTTCAGATGTACAAATATATAAAAAGTGCATAAAATGTTCCAAAAATGTGTATCAACAATCCTTTGATCCGATCTCTTTATTCTTTATATCTATCCAATAATCATTATTATCTAAATCACGAACGATTTTGCAAATTAAGATATAAATCTACGTAACATTTTTTATTAATGACAACACTTCTAAATTATTTGTATGTAGGTATCGGCTATTATAGTGTAGATTATGTTATCTAAAAAAAATTAAATACATAAGATTTAAAAAAATTATAGAAGATACATCAGTGTAATTCACCTATTTCCAAACGACTGTCGGCATGAAGAACGATTTAAATTCTTAATATCATGTATTAATGTACCTATTAACCTAGTTAATCTAGTTTAGAAGTGGTGGCATAAATAAAATTGATTTAATAATTACTACATATAATTTTAATGTATGTATAAGCTCTCTATTTTTAAAATAGCATCACTTTGGATCCGAATGAAATATTGCAAAATTAAATTACAAGCCGGCTCTAATAACACCGGTTAATAGACCATACAATAGTAGCTACAACTGGTAATTCAATAAGAAGACCTTATAATCTATAACTTACTAACGATAAGTAAAGGTAAATAAATTCGTTCAAAAAAGGACCGATAACCAGCAGTGATGGATTAGGTATCGGATTAGCTGTTAATACACATAATTTTTAAATATTTCTACAGTATGCTTACCTCTCGTTAAGCACGTGGTATAACTAGACGCAAAATAAATATATGTAATGGCGGGAAAATTGTAGTGTATTGACCCACAGTGCAGTTTAATCTACTTAATTACAGGTATGACAGTGATCCAACTGGTTAAGTCATATAAAACCTGAAGTCATATTTTCAGGGTACGGTCATGTTTATCAAACTAAGGATGTTATGTTATTATCTCAGATAGTGATTATGTTGAATTTGCTTAGTAA